>JAVTVY010053609.1:0-266914 GCA_036873755.1 Hanleya hanleyi
TCTTTTCTGGTTTTGGCATTCAGTGCCCTGTAGTCGCAGCATAGCCTCAACTTGCCATTTTTCTTACGTGCCAGAACCACTGGAGAGGCATATGGGCTGGAACTCTCCCTTATGACTCCATTATCCAGAGATTTCTGCAGGTAGTCTCTGACCTCGGACCACTGCTGAGGTGGAATACGGCGATGCGCAATCTTGACGGGTTGGTCATCCGTGGTTATGATCCGGTGTTCGACTTCGTCACAAAATCCGATGTCATCCTCTGATTTGCTAAATGTCTGTTCATGTTTTGCTATGACCTCGGATAGCTTACTCTTCTGCTCCCCATCAAGATGGTTGCCAATGTCCATCCTTGAAATCAAACCATCTGCATACTGAGTCTGTAACACAACACCACACTCTGTTTTGTTTCTAACTTGGACCTCATTCACTCCCACGGAAACCACTTCTATTTCAGGTTCTTTGGAAGCCTGCTTGAGCACTCCCACTGGTGTCCGGGGTTGCAGATACACATCTGTACTGGAAAAGTTTGCAAACTGCACTGGAACTTTGCCACTCCGGCTGACAGTAACAAAAGTTGGCCCAAGACGAGCTCCGTCTGGCAACACTGGTCCAGTTTCATCCGGTTCAACCAAAGCTGAAAAATCACCGGCTGGTGAAGGTTTTACAGTACATTCTACCACCGTGATTGAACGAGCAGGTAACAAGACTGGCTTCTTTCCAGCCACTCTGACCCTAGTCTCTACTTTCATATGTTCCTCAGAAACCCTAGACTCTTCGTACATCGCAAGGATTTTCCTCCATTTTTTTGGTTTGTTGCGACCCGCTGGGGTACTGTTTTTCATCTCCCTAAAGATGTTCGACCCAATAACAATGGGAACATCCCTTTTGCGTTTTCCCATAATTCCATCAACATCTTTAACAACTAAGAAGCCCACCTCCTTTAATACACAGTCAAAGACTTTAATGTCCACTTGTACAAAGCCCACAAAGGGAATGTCCTGGCCATTCGCAGCATAGATCCTGATGTATGGCATCACATCCGTCAAGTTCCGGTCTGATAGGTTCTTCTTGAAGAATGTTTCCGTCATCGTGGACACCTGAGCTCCGGTATCAAGCAAGCACTGTGTTCCAACCCCATCTATCTCCACAAATGCCTCTGGACAATCTCCCACTGCCTTACGCAAAAGTGAGCCTACTGGTGGTGACAAACCTGACGTGTGGCTCTCCACGACAGGTTTTAGTGGTTTAAATTCTTATCCTGTTTATCTGCCCCTTTCCACTGGAGACAATCCCTCCGTAGATGGTCAGGGGAATTACAAAACCAACACCTCATGATCTGGCCTTGCGCTGCTCTATGGAAGGCAGCACCTCTATGGGAGGCAGCACTTGCCTTTCCGTGTTTGACCAGTTCCAGCAACTCATTGATCTGCTGCTGCTGTTTATCAATTTTCTCAGCCTGCTGCCCAAGGGCTTGAGCGATTGGGTCTGCCTTGGCCTCCATCTCGTTACAGGTAGCCGGTTTGGGCTTGCTCTTCATTTCGGTCTTTCCCGCCCACCGAACGGCTCTATCCCTCAGTTGAAAGAAAGTCAGATCGGGCAGTTCCTCATTCAGGCGGCGCAATTCCCTTTGGAGATGCTCATCTTTCACCGCCTCCGCAAATCGACCTTTTAGAGAGGGTTCCCGGCATGCACCAAATGTAGGATCTTTCTCTGTAATACGGTCATATATATCCACTAATTCCAGTGAACACGACAGAATGTCCTCTTCCGTCTGTCTGTATGCATAGAACCTCTGTTGTAACAGTGGCAGTCGGTCATCATCCCCAAAGACATGAAGCAACACAGAAATTATTTCCTCCGGATATGTTTTGATGCCCTCACCACGGCCGATTATCTCCTGACGAGCCTTCCCTCCCAAATTGCTGAGAATTAAATTGGCAAAGTCAACTCGCGACAGTTTACGAGCCTCTGCTTGACTTCGCACATCAGCGACCCATTCTCTAATTGATGGTTCGCTCGACTTCTCGGGCCGGTCTCTAAATTTCTCCAGACGCTGACTCGAAAGCAGCACAACAGGCTTAGGCTCGGGAAGGGATGACCGCTCATTAAGCTTAGCATCTTGCTCTCTGACACGAACCCTAAGGGCTTCTAGCTCCTGGCTTAACTTCTCTATAGCATCAGCCTCGGCCATACTGCGTTCATTACAGCATTTACCAATCAATAGTTAAATGATTCAATCAGTGGGCATGCAAAACAATTACAAATTCAATTTACATTCACATTTGAACACAATACTTTTCTACTTCATCATTACTCATACTCAGTATTGGCAAATGCACACAAAAACCTTACCACCATTACCAGATGACCAGTTTCCAACAGTCTGCCCATAGTTCATCGCAGCAGTTCATACTGCTTGGTTGGCAACTGTTCTCAAATCTGTGAGTCAAAGTCATAGTTCATCACACTGGAAAGGAATCCAAAGTTCATAAGGCTGTAAAGAAGGTCAAAGTTCATCGCATTTGAAGTCAAAAAGTCAAAGTTCACACTTGAAGTGAAGTCACAGTTCACAACTGGAAGTGAAGTCACAGTTCATCACACTTGAAGTCAAAGTTCACACTTGAAGTCACAGTTCATCACACTTAAAGTTAAGTCACAGTTCATCACACTTGAAGTGAATTCTAATTACACACAGATCTCTCCTCCCCAATCCCATTTGTCTGTCTGGTCGCTCCAGGCAACATCACAAGATACGTCTGGCAGCTCGGGGGAATTTGGCCACGTCGAAATTGAAACATCCTCCGAACTTGGAAACGAGGTATCCCACTTCTGACACCATGTAAGAGAACGTAGAGACACTCCGGAATAAAGGAAGATAAAACACCACATCTGGAGTCTGATGTTCTTTTATATACCAGCGAATTCCAAGTACACACAATCCTGGACCAAGTCCTGTCAATACAAAGATACAATTTGTAAAGTTTGTTTATCAAAATAGGACTGGTATTTCACTTATATGGTAACCATGGTGATAACAGGCCAATGCGATACCATGCCTAAGATACTTCAAGTTTGTGATGCGGGGAAATGCACCCTAAGTGTGATATCGAAATGGAGAATGAATATCAGAAGGAAGTACCCGTCTCCTTATCAAGGAACTAGAACTATTAATGAATGACTGGAACAATTAATCAATGACTAGAACAATTAATCAATGACTAGAACAATAACTGCATAGTGGAATTAACAATTGATTAAGTTGACAAATATTATGACAATTCATGACTCAGCATGGGCAGTGACATAATGAATACCAGAAATAGCGAAATATGATTAGAATATTCAATGCATTAATTGGTGAATCATTGCTGACAAATTAATCAAAGGACATTGACTTATTAAGTAATCATGAGGCTGACTGATAATTATTAACATGAAGTGGACCACTGACAGAATCCATCCAACAATACATGCCGAAAGCATTATTCATGTAATTTACGGTAATACATTCTTACCCCCAACTGCCACTTGGGGAGTTAGTTACACACTTCTCCAGTTACACACCATTAACATGCTGATCATGGATGCACATCATCATCTGTAATATGATACAACACTGTCCACTATTATAGAGTATAATCAAATTAATTCAATGAAATCTAACCTAATCAATTTATCTAGCCAATTCAATGAAAACTCTTGTCTAATTATGTCTGAATAAAAATCTTAATACAATTATTTCATACAACCACTTGTCCAGGCTGTTTGCTATATCTACAGTTACATGTATACATATGGAGAAAGGGAGGCAACTTTGCACTGGCAAATTGCACATGTACGGCTTCACTATGCAAGCCACGCGTGCATCAAGAAATCTCTATGAAAACAATACATTTTCATCAATCCCAATATTTCATGTTATCTAATTGATTCTATTGTCATTCATTATTGCTATAATTAAAATGATTCGTATCTGAATAGCAGGCAACTTCCTTTGATCTTCATACCAGTGTTACAATGTATAGCACACGTTATCGCTATGCAAGAAAACAATAAAATGCGTTCCTCAATCTGACAATCGTACAAAATTCCATAAGTTCCCGCTTAGCTCCACATTTATATCGTACATTCATAGATCAGATGGCTAAGTTACTCACATTTCTGGGCCTCCAAGCCTCCGCAGAAATCAGAAAATGTCGCATTAAATGCAGGATACAAAACGAACAAAATGGCTGAAACGCATGGTCAAGACGGAGTCACGTGATCTCTAAACATACGAACTTATTCCCTGAGCAGAAATAATTGCTCTAACAAACTTAGTATTTCATTAATACATTATTCACAAGTTGTACAATCTATCAATACAGAAAATAACGTCTGAAAGACGTATTGAGGGACAGATTTCTAGCAGTAATACAAAACCCTAACTGCAGGCAGGAGTGGTTAAGGACTCAATTCACAAATACAATAGAGGTCCCTAATGGCCTCTACATTAAATATATAGCATTTCAGTCAAGAGTCATCAAGCTGTAATCATGTCAACAACAAAGATGTTTTGTACTTGTCATGCTTGTTGGGGAGCCGAACACAGGTCAACTTATGAGTGTGAATGAGCCATCCTCCATGATACAGTTCTGTATACTGGTACTCCTATCTCCATACCAGGCCTTGTAGGCAGATTAGGGCTGTACAGTTATTACTGGAACAGTTCGTTTAAAGTATCAACCAATGAACGGAGGGTGTTTTGGGGCACTATGCTACCTTTGTGGAATCTCCGTTTAATTAAAGCTCAGTTTAAGGAAGCTTCTTGAAATTGTGGCATGCTAGGAACTGACATAAGGCATTCCAAACAGAGAGGCATGCTGCACCGAGTTGGAACTCCATGGCATACTTTTTGGAACTGGGCAGACAAAGGATGGCTATGCCTATGGTTGGCCATCCCTGCCAGAATTCGTCTTTTAGAGGCTGCCTCTAATTATTTTGTACCATGGTATAAAATGCCGAGCCTGCCATAATTCCTATTTAGAGGATGCCTCTAAATCGCCAAGCCTGCCACAATTCGTATTTAGAGGCTGCCTGTAAACAATATATACCATGGTATAAAATGCCGAGCCTGCCATAATTCGTATTTAGAGGCTGCCTCTAATTATTTTGTACCATGGTATAAAATCGCCAAGCCTGCCATAATTCCTATTTAGAGGATGCCTCTAATTCATTTTAGCCTGAAGTCATAAACAACTCGATGTCATATCAAGAATATTAAATTTGACCAATGAGTAAACTTGTGACAAGCGTAGAGATATGGCACCAAATTTGTGAAAGCGCATATCATTGGTGGAAGTAACAAGAAGGCGAAAATTTACGACTTACGGCTAAAATGAATTAGAGGCATCCTCTAAATAGGAATTATGGCAGGCTTGGCGATTTTATACCATGGTACAAAATAATTAGAGGCAGCCTCTAAATACGAATTGTGGCAGGCTTGGCGATTTACAGGCATCCTCTAAATAGAGATTATGGCAGGCTCGGCATTTTATACCATGGTACAAAATAATTAGAGGCAGCCTCTAAATACGAATTATGGCAGGCTTGGCATTTTATACCATGGTATATATTATTTAGAGGCAGCCTCTAAATGACGAATTCTGGCAGGGATGGCCAACCATATATGCCATAACAAGAGGCATAAGCCATTTCAATTGGAACTCTAATCCATCCAGATCAGACCACCACACTGGGCATGGTGTATCCAATTTGCCTAACCGGCATATGCCATTCACTCGTGTTCTTATTTGAAGAAGCTCCCAAAGTAGAGAAGAAGCTGAAGGACAAACTCTTTGAAGTCCGAGAGGAAACAACACGAGGGTGTATCTTAAATAAAAAAAATCTTGGATAGCCTATAAACATCTGACTTCAAAGCAGCCAAATGAAGACATTGACTGGCACTTAATTCGTTCAAATATTGGCATGTTCGGAGAGATAAGCTCACAAATATTTCCTGTTGAAGTGGCTGATATTCGTTGTAGTGTACAAGCTATCCGTAATGGCTCGGATTTGATAGACGAACCATGACTTTGGGGGTGATGGAATGAGCAAGGATGTCCCTCATGCTTATTGGAAAGTAATATCTGCGTTCAATACAGATATAAGTTTTTCGCTTTATCGGGTTTTTTTATTATCTGTTTCTGCCTTTTTTTTGCTGAAAATATTGGGGGGGGGGGGCCATGGCCCCCCTGTTCTGCCGTGCCTGATTTGAAATTCAAGATCATCTTGGATTACGCAGGTGACTGAAAAGCAATCCCAACCGTCCTCTCATCAATGTCAATAGACACCCTGCAAGTTTGAATTCGATCAGTTCAACGGTGCTCAAGTTATTGGTCGGACAAGAAATGTGTAACGGAAAGACGGAATAACTGAATTACGGATGCCCAGTGTTTCCAAGTCCCTCCCCACTAATGTGGCGGGGGACAATTAACTCAAATCAAGACTGGCATTGAGAGTAAATTATTTTATTGTAACTATACAGTGTACAGCAGTCAGATATCAGTGAATAATGTAGTATGTGTGCTATAACATTCACAAATGTAAATCTGAACCATGTTTGCATGCAGAGTTCAACAACAAAAGTTACAAACAGTCAAGCATTCAACATGTTCAATTGAACCAAAGGCCACATTGAAGAAGAACGCAACGAGAGACCATGGAGACAGCATTTTTTAGACCTCTTTTTGAGCAAGTCGAGTTCAGAACCTTGTTATCTACAATGATGTATGCGAGTGATATATGGCTGAAGGGGGTTGGGAGAGTGATGCATTCTTCAATACTGCACAGTGATGTAACTATAGCTTTCACAATATACATATGCACAAAGGTGAGGCTTCAGTGATCTTGGCATACACCCCCAGGGCTACGGTAATTCCTCTAATAAATCGATCACCCTATCGGTATTCGATCACCCCCGATTTTTGCCGAAAAATACGATCGGAAGTTGTAATAATTCAATCACCCCCGATTTTCACAAGAAACTTGTTTGTAATAATTCGATCGCCCGCCAAATGTGCCTACCGTTGACGCGTATCATTGACACTGGAAAAATACAGTGCGAGACATGATAGAAACATATATACAGCATCATTACCAAGGCGTATGGCGGGCGAAACAACTTTAGACCTAGAAAAAGGACTTATTAATTAACAGGACCAAAAATAATTAAGTGGGTTTCATGATAAAATAAGACGAATGCACTTCCGGATGACGGAGAATAGTCTGTTGTTTACCTCATAGGCCTCCTGCTGAAGTTGGTCAAACAGAGATCGCGTTTGATAACAGTGTTATTCAGCTCATGCTCAAGTATTCACAAACTCCAATTAGCTGCATTGTATTGAATCACACCTTGCATGAATATAATTTAAAACAGCTCGCTTGTATGCCGATTAGGTTTCACAAATACTGGTATTGAAAACTGGTCACTTGCAGATTCATTCCACAAAATGCCATTGTTGTTTGCCCGGCTTTGTTTGGATAATTCCGTGGATTAAACAACATATCTGATTATTCTGCCTCAGTCTAGGATCACAATCTTGATTGATTGCTGAACTGGGATTGATTGCTGAACTGGGGATGTTCATGCCATATGATTTACACCTTCGATGATAAACTTCATTCACTAAGTTCACGATATACCAAAACGGTGATCTTTGCCCCGCTGGGCTTTGCACATCTGTACTTTTCGACTCGACGAGCTAGGTTATTAGCGACTTTGACTTTTCAGAAGTTCCCATTTGAACCCCTTTTCGCTGGCAATTTCCCATGCAGTTGGTGAAGCCAAGCAAAGATAAACCCCTTCTTCACCCCAGATGAGCGACTTGCCCATTAATATGTAAATAGGGTCTGAATTACCAGTGATTTTCTGAGAGGGCTGGCGATATTACTATGGAGGTGAAGCTGACACCCCTATTGGACAAATCGACTTGGAAGTGTCCAGTTTGTGTTGTCTGGCACAAGGCCAAAACTCAAGTTGAGAGTCCCAGCCAAGTGAGAAAAAAAGGTTCTTTGATCTTGGATTGAGACCGTGACATTTATGACTACACGAAACCACATTCCAGGCAGGAGTTATCCAGTCCATTATTATTCAAAATATCCAGAGCTAGGGTTAGTCCAAATTGTTTACAATATGCCAAACAAGGCAGAGTGTGGGACCAGGTTAGATTGTACAACCCTTAATTGACAGGCTGGCTTGTCTCATTTCAAAGCTGTGATGAATTTTGTTGATAATGGCCCAGTCTAAACTCTTGTATACAAATTGAAGAGCCCCAATATTCTGAATGGTTTTCACTCATTGTCAGAAGGCTATATTCACTGCAATTAATTAATGAAGTGACGTCTAATAGAAATTAACATTTGTGTGGGTGTGTGTTCATTTCATTTCCCTGCATCACATTTTTGCTGAAATGAAACAAAGCAATACATTTTTCCCGTTCACACAAACTATTATCACAGCGGGGATAAACTGGGATGAACAGATTTCAACAGAGACTGTGTGCACAACGAGGCTCAATGGGGGATATTCAGAGGGGGGCCAGCATCCATGTCTATTAACGTCTCCCCATAGTTCAAATGAAATACTCCCCATAGTTCAATTAAAACAGCTCGCTTGTATGCCGATTAGGTTTCACAAATACTGGTATTGAAAACTGGTCACTTGCAGATTCATTCCACAAAATGCCATTGTTGTTTGCCCGGCTTTGTTTGGATAATTCCGTGGATTAAACAACATATCTGATTATTCTGCCTCAGTCTAGGATCACAATCTTGATTGATTGCTGAACTGGGATTGATTGCTGAACTGGGGATGTTCATGCCATATGATTTACACCTTCGATGATAAACTTCATTCACTAAGTTCACGATATACCAAAACGGTGATCTTTGCCCCGCTGGGCTTTGCACATCTGTACTTTTCGACTCGACGAGCTAGGTTATTAGCGACTTTGACTTTTCAGAAGTTCCCATTTGAACCCCTTTTCGCTGGCAATTTCCCATGCAGTTGGTGAAGCCAAGCAAAGATAAACCCCTTCTTCACCCCAGATGAGCGACTTGCCCATTAATATGTAAATAGGGTCTGAATTACCAGTGATTTTCTGAGAGGGCTGGCGATATTACTATGGAGGTGAAGCTGACACCCCTATTGGACAAATCGACTTGGAAGTGTCCAGTTTGTGTTGTCTGGCACAAGGCCAAAACTCAAGTTGAGAGTCCCAGCCAAGTGAGAAAAAAAGGTTCTTTGATCTTGGATTGAGACCGTGACATTTATGACTACACGAAACCACATTCCAGGCAGGAGTTATCCAGTCCATTATTATTCAAAATATCCAGAGCTAGGGTTAGTCCAAATTGTTTACAATATGCCAAACAAGCCAGAGTGTGGGACCAGGTTAGATTGTACAACCCTTAATTGACAGGCTGGCTTGTCTCATTTCAAAGCTGTGATGAATTTTGTTGATAGTGGCCCAGTCTAAACTCTTGTATACAAATTGAAGAGCCCCAATATTCTGAATGGTTTTCACTCATTGTCAGAAGGCTATATTCACTGCAATTAATTATTGAAGTGACGTCTAATAGAAATTAACATTTGTGTGGGTGTGTGTTCATTTCATTTCCCTGCATCACATTTTTGCTGAAATGAAACAAAGCAATACATTTTTCCCGTTCACACAAACTATTATCACAGCGGGGATAAACTGGGATGAACAGATTTCAACAGAGACTGTGTGCACAACGAGGCTCAATGGGGGATATTCAGAGGGGGGCCAGCATCCATGTCTATTAACGTCTCCCCATAGTTCAAATGAAATACTCGACGACTCCCTTTTTGCAGTCAAAACATATGGGAGAGATCTTGCAAATCTGAAGAAATAAAATAATGGCTCCCTCGACATACGAGTTGCCCACAAAGTACTACAAGGCGGAAGCCCTCAATATACAATATACAATATATACAAATTTTTATTTACCCTCGGAATTTCAATACATAAAACGCTAGCTCCAGGGAGCTAATTTATCGGAGCTACAGGTTAAGACAGTTAAAACAACAATATATATATGTACACATACTCACTGAGTTAAAACAATTAAATAACAATAAAGCACAGATAAAAGTATTGGTTTAACATTAGTTAAAACAAAATGCGGGGAAAGTTAAATGCGTATTAATATTATATACATAGGAAATGGATTTAAAAAGCAGCCTTGATATCATGTATATGTAAGATATAACTGAGATCATAAGAACTGGTAGACATTGCTAAGTGTGCAATAAAAATTCTTGTGTTTTGTATATATATATATATGAGATGTATAACTTTAAAAGCTATGCATGTATTATTGCCCGTAAAAATAATCAGTAATTTAACAAGCTTGACGTCTGTAAAATGAATTGAAGTTAAATATAAATAAGCTATGGCGGAATTGTTAAAAAAAAAAAAAAAATATAAATCCTACATATAAGATCATAATTTGCAGAAACGGCAATTACATTTAAAACCTGACCATGTTTTGATTAGTTTCTTAAAAACTTTGATGTCGGTGGTTTCTCTAAAATGATTTGGTAGATCATTCCAGATCTTAGTACCAAGATGGCTAAAAGAGTGGAGTCCGGCCCGAACAGTTCTTCTGTGGTGACTGGAGATGGTGTTCCTCTTCCTAAGATTATAATCACAGTCTTGGGGTGTAAAAAGTTCATTCATGTAGATAGGATTTAGTTTGTTAAAACACTTAAAAACCTCGACAGCAATATTTTGTAGTCTGGACAGCTCTAAGCTTGGTAACTTTGCTTTTTTAAGTAGAGTCTCGTAAGAGGAGTTAAAATCGTTAAAAACATATTTCAGTGCTCTAAATTGCAATTTCTCCAGTCTTCTGGCGTTGACTTTTCCACACGAGTGCCAGACGACTGGGCAGTAATTAAAATTGCAGAGCATAAAAGATTTGTAGATTAAAAGTCTAGTCTGTTGATCCAAGTTGTGAGCTATTCGTTTCAGTACGTTAAGCTGTCTGCTAGCACTTTTGATGATATTCGACACATGGTCGTCAAAATTAAGTTTATTGTCCAGTTGCACTCCCAGTAATTTGGCGCTTGGTTGACTTTCGACAGTATTTCCTCCAAGGTCAAGAGTGCTGGAAACTTTCTCGTTCGATATTACAACTTGGAATTTGGCGGGGTTAGCCTCCATCTGGTTTTCCTGGCACCAGGTTACAATATTCGAGCTTTCCTGCTTGAGTTTAGATAAAATTTCACTTTTACTTTTCCCACGCACAAGAATTGTATTGTCATCCGCATAGTTAAAAAGTGTTCCCTGTTTGATGCGATAAAATATGTCGTTCATAAAAATGTTAAAAATGGCAGGTCAAAGGGACAAGTAGAGGAAAACTTTTAATAATTACCCTTCCATATCATCTGTTTATTAAAGAGAATGACAAACATCGGAAATACCACTTAAATTGCCGTTAAATTATGTTCTAATGATCTGGGACGATATTCGTCCCAGAAATGATCCAGTAGGTGCATGGCAAGTAGACGGGCATTTTCGCCTCCAACCTCCTGCTAATGAGAACCCAGGTAGTGAATTCTGATCATAGTTCTATCATTTGGAGAATTCGCAATAACAAAAACTGAACCTTTAGTGTTTTATTTCTGTGTCAATGCCTATCGTTATTCACGATTTTGTTATACAGAGTTCGTTGATTACAAGTGTGTCATGCTACAAATTATAACCAAGTAGCATTCTCTCAAATAATATTCACCGTATTGACCAATTAAGGGAATAGGTCAATGTGTTTTATTTGATATACAACGAAGGAAACTTAACAAGCATTCCATAAAGTGTCGTGTGTAGAAAACTGTGGGATCAACGTGTATATTTCCCCCCGACGCGATCAAGTTAGGATAAAATTATGAGTCCCATGTGTATACATTTTCCGCCATGCTGAGAAAAAAAACTCAAAAAACCTTTGCGGCAACCGGTATGACAAAACAACTATTCTGAACCGAATATTGCATCTCTGATATTTTGTGAAAAGTATTGTAGATAGATAGATAGATTTATTGCTCAGTTTTGTCCATAGGACTAAAATGCATATACATTAAGACATACATTAAAACAAATATAACATGAGTACATTAAGACAAAACAATTAAGACACTAAAACAATAGGACATTAAAAGAAACATCATACAAGAAACATAAAAACAATATGAAACCATCACAGACAATATCACAGACAATATAAACAAAGACAACAAAATACATTTGAATACATCACTGATGATTTAGCGTTCTCGTGGATGCCTTGGGTTATACTTGTGATGTCATACATGGGCTAAGACTGCTGTGCATTAAAACATATACAAGAATATATGGCTACTTCTTTAGTTATCACAGGATTTCTACCAGACAGCAGGAACAGGAATAACTCTTGATCTGTAGGCCTGCTTAAAAGACAATCTATATAGGGGTTTACAGTAGACATTAGTGCACCCCTTTCTCCGTTGAATTTGGGACAGTTTAACATTGTATGATTTGATTGGCATGTAGTAAAGTTTTGCGTGGATACACCACACGTCTTCTGTATTTTACTTAGAACTGTTTCCATTCATGACCGAGATGACCTAAATCGAGGACGCACGTAGGCCTAACATGAAGAGGCAGTAATGCATGTATAAACGTATAATGAAGTACATGTAACACTGAGGTTATGGGCTGGGACAAGGCTTAGTTCTACCGATTCAGTCCACTACGATAGGTAATGGTTTCACTAACCCCCCTTTGATAGTTAATGTGTTCACAAAGCGAAAAAGAGCCTTATGGGCTTCATTCACGTCATAAACCCTTTAAAACCTACTTTATAATATGGACTGGAATTTGAGCTTGATGAAATAGGTCAAGGTTGATCAACACGAAGAGGCTTTTAATTCACCAGTTGCATTTGTACCAGTACTGCAGTGAGAGTCATGATCCCTCGATATACTGCAAAAACTAAATTTGACCATGTTAACATAGGTCAAGGTCAATCCAATTGGAAAGGCTTCTATAACCAGGTGCATATGTAGTATGAATTTCGATAGTCTATATAAATTAGGTCAAGGTCAGTCATCTTCACTAGAATTCTGGCCCTTCATCAGTTGCATAAATGCTATATGAATTTAGAAGCATGGCTATAGTCATTCAAGAGATATTGTGTTAATTAGCAAGATGGACAGACATGGACGGATGAGACCAAGCAGACAATATGCTTTGGCCAAACTTGGCGTGTGGGTAAAAAGCACTAGGATTACAATTCTTTGCCATCATCTCCATTGAGTCTGAAAAAAACAGCAATTTTCAATGATTTACTTATTTTCAATCACAGTGACCTTGACCTTCGACCTCAAAATGAATAGGGTTCCTCTTTGACCCATGAGTAAGGTATAGCCAAAATTTGGTACCAATCCAACATGAAACTGGAGATATCGTACCGACGAGCAAAAGTTAAATGACGGACAGACAGATGGATGGAAATCGTGATTGCAGTATACAACCTCGTCTCTCAATGGGTGTATAAATATGACACTATGTGCCAGACAGCTTGTCATGAGAGGTGACTAACTAGGGCACCCATGGGTTTCCTGGGTGTGAAAAGGAATAGGTTCCTACCCGTGTGGTTTCCAGGTGTAAAAAAGAATAAGAACCAAACGTTGTGATATGGCTGAAATAGTGTTAAATTTCACGCACATACTTATGCATGGGGTGGGGTGGGGTACAATTTAGTTATGTTCATTTTCACATGGTGGTCAGTATCCATGGAGTAGAGATGGGAGAGGGGGGAATACACCAATGTAAACTTTCAGAATATTTGAGGGTTAAGCAGTAGGGCTAGGCAGCAATGAGGTTTAGTGGAGGAAACAGAGGATACATCTCATTATTGTCTTTTGTGTGTGTGCAGGTGGGGCTTGGTTCTAGAACAGTAAAGCACAAACATTTAACACAAAACTTTGACCAAATTGTCGATGCCAATCAGTCAACTACCCTGAGCTTGTCGATCTATAGGACAGATCTTTGCTTTACAATTCATCCAAAAATGGAAACCTTGTCCAGCATTTATCAACCAGAATCACATATCATATATAAAATATACAAATGAGAGAGAATTAATTAAATAGCTGTCAGATGTTATATCAATAGGAATACTGTGAGGACTAATTCAGGTAAAATTCAAGATCCAAAATCCATTCATCACATATATGTGTGATACATATCACATATTGCTGTTAGGACATTTAATTAATAATACATGGCAGTGTGACTAACGTCACAGGACCTACGAAGTACAGTAGGCATTAGGGCTCGAACGCGAACTGAACTCTTGAAAATCCCCACCCCCAGTTGAAATCCTGCCTATATTAAGATGGGCACCACCCAAGTCAGAATCGCCAGTGATTTTCATAAAAAATCACCAGAAATTTCCATCAAAAGTAGGTCAGCTCAGAACTTGTTGGTAACAGTCTCCTAATGCGCCTTCATTCCAAAATAAATAAGGATCGCCGATTTAATTTTACAATTTTTTAATTAAAGGAAACAGATTGAATAATATAGGTTCAGTAGATTTCAAGCTTTACGTGTGAAAATACATTTACATCTCTTTAATGGTTTTCAGTGCCCTTGTACAGGATCAAAACAACTTTTTGAATCACATTATTTTCCCAACAATACAACAAATTTTTATATATAGTACTATAGTAGAAAGGTAGCATTTATGTAGTTTACGGTAATTCAACTCAAGACCAACACCTTCTATGCACAAGATAATAATGATTCTATGTCATTCTCCTGGGCATAACCGGTACAAAGACGAATAAATAGCGTCTCTACATCACGTTGTTATCTAGATATATGAGAACACATTTTGGGCATCGGCAATCTGATGAATGTACTATTCCGGTTTTCTTGTTTCACATTATATTCTATGGCGGTTGATCGGTGATTTTCTTCATTGATAAACGTTAAACCACCTCAGCTTCGTTGTGTGAATCGGAATTGCTGTGACATACCAACACACTCCGTGGCAGTGATTCTGTATACCCTAATCAAGGAATCAAAATGGATCAAGATTTGAAATGACGAGAAATTTAGACATATTTTGTTTACACATGTAATTTTTTGTTCAAACACAGGAAGGAAGCAATCAGAGATTGCTCAATTGTATGCCCCCCATTCCGCTTTAATCCGACACTCCCCCGCCATTGTTCTGTTCTGTATTGATCGGTGGAGGCCTTCATGATTATGAAAATTCTATTTCAGTAAATTTTTTTGCCATGCCTCGCATAATACATATTCAAAGTATCGACCAACAAGTGATAATACAATGTTTTGATGCAAGATGGTCGCCGGGGCTTTCGTCCAATCCAAAAATGAGACCTACATTCCTTGGGAGTATATTGTGGTGAAATTATGAAGCGATCAGTAAACTTTGAAGTTTGCACCCAATTAACTCTTTTTGGGGCAATTTCATGCTTCAGGACCTATGTGGTCTGCTTTGGAATGTAGAATGACATATATATATAGCCATTTCCAAATTGGTTATGGACAGATCCAGCCTGGACAAATAAATATATCCCATTCACTTAGGTTTGATAAACAAAGGATCATAACTCTTCAAAATATAACCGAAAGCAGAGAAACTTCATCCTGCACAACTATGGGGCATTGATCACATATCATGCAAATTTCATACTTGTCCATGCAATATTAACCGAGATCCAGCCTGGACAAGTCCCAATTCACAAATATTTCAAGAAAAAAGGGCCATAACTCTTAAAAATATAAGCAAAACAGGGAGAAACTTCACGCTGCACAACTACAGGGCACTGACCACACATCCTGCAAATTTCTTAATTGTCCATACAACAGTAACCGAGATTCAGCCTGGACAAGTCTCAATTCACAAAGATTTGAAGAAAAAAAAGGGCCATAACTCTTGAAAATATAAGCAAAACGGGGAGAAACTTTACGCTGCACAACTGTGGGGCACTGACCACATATCATGCAAATTTCATACTTGTCCATACAATATTAACCAAGATCCAGCCCGGACAAGTCCCATTCACAGAGATTTCAGAAAAAGGGTCATAACTCTTGAAAATTATACCGAAACTCGGAAAAAAACTGTACGCTGCACAACTACGAGGTACTGGGCACATTCCATGCAAGTTTCAATCCTGTCCATCAAATATTAACCGAGATATCGCGCGGACAAGAAACTCGGACGGACAGACGGGCGGACGGACGGACGGACGGACAAAGCGATCGCTATATGCCCCCCCTCTAATTAGAGGGGGGGGCATAATTATATCCAAGTGTGATATATAGTCAATATTCAAGAGGTACAAAAAAAAACCAAAGTATGTCCTCATATTTTCACATCCATGCCAGGAAATACTGCATTGAAAAGGGTCCATTTAGCCTACCCTGTTTTATCGCTCTAATCAGCAAATTGCGGGGTCATATTTCTGCTGTCAAAATTGTATTTCCCTCCAAAGTCTTAACCCTTGAATCCAAGTCACACACTCTCTGTTTAATAGGGCCATGTGGCATACAGTGGAAAGGGGATCAATGACAGGGTATTTTTAGCAGCAGTGGGTAATTTGAATGTGGTCAATGATGAAGTGTTTGGATGTGAAATAGGATACACGTTAAAGGCTACATTTTACATACACAATGTATATCTATAACAATATACTGAAGTGTTAATTATAAATCTAATTTTAATCAGAATTATTTCAGATCAGAACTTGCTGGTAACAATGCCCTAATGCACGTTTATGCCAAAAATCAAGGTTCTAATGTCAACGGTTCTCCTTATTTTGCCGACGAAAGGATTTGGATGGACTGACTGACTGACTGACTGACTCATTACCGGACAATTTGCGATCTGTAGCCTACTTCGTAGGAATATATTATTATAATAACAATATTAAATATTTGTACAACATTCATATCTTGAGAGCTCTTATTGTGATATCACATTGAACATTGTACCAAGATATATAGTATAGCTTATAAATAACAATTTTTTTCCTGAGAAAAAGCAGCCTTTGTACATAAAGGTGAGAAAAAATCTAAATATGTAAAATATTAAACAGTATTCAGCTGGAATGTTTATGAAATATCTGTGGAATGTGTACTGTTATTCAAATGCAAATGTCATGCTTGTGTTGCAATCAGGCCTAGGCCCGTAGCCAGGAATTTTGGAAAAAAGGCAAAAGGGCACTTTATACCATTTGCTCAGAATATATTGTTAAAATTGCTTACTTTCATACGACTGACATGTGGGGATGGTATGAAGTGACAAACACTGTAACACTGTTTCTGATTGCAATGACTTCCCGAATATCAAGGCAGGTAGCACAGTTATGCAGAACTTGCACAGTAGATTTAATGGAGATTATTCTTTTCTTCAAAACCAATAGTCTCGCCGACGTTAATCTCTCGTTATCATTACACTGTGACTAAGCTATACCCACAGCGCCTGACGTCTATAATTTGGATGTTTTCATATGTGATACTAGTCATTATAGAAAAGTAACAATGCTGCCAAACATGCATGGGGGTGGGGGTCAGACGTTCACATGGCATATATGAATGGATATATGATTTATGCTTTATGAGGGCGCTATATGATCACCTTTGTTTCAGCCAAGTGGTTATTTTCTTGCAATGCT
Organism: Hanleya hanleyi; assembly: GCA_036873755.1. Lineage (NCBI taxonomy): Eukaryota > Metazoa > Mollusca > Polyplacophora > Lepidopleurida > Hanleyidae > Hanleya > Hanleya hanleyi. The sequence continues at coordinate 17,753 of JAVTVY010053609.1, forward strand.
TGGCATTTTCGCTAATTTTATGAATTCCTCTTTCAACCGTCTCTTTGTCAATAGCACGACAATCACGTACGATGTACACAATTATGACTAAATTATCATCAGCTGTGACTAGTATCATCAGTGACTTTCAGTCGGCAGAGACTGACGGTCACTGCAATCCATGTCAGATCAATAAACAGTGGCACATGTAGCACATACGAGTCGCACGTTCAAAAGTGAACTCGTTGAACTCACTGTTTTGTTAGATCCGAACTGACGGGAGTTGTTTTTGTATAACTTGCTTATAATAAGAGTTGGCTATCAGATGTTAGCGAAGTATCATAGCAAATTTAAATAGATATTCATGCAACACGTTTAAATATTATATGGAAGATTATCAGATGTCACTCAGACATTTAAATATTTATCTTGTTTTATTTTTCATTTGAAAAGTGCACTTTTGCTCAAAGCGGAGGTTTGCCCAAACCTCTCAAACTTTTCCTGGCTACGGGCCAGGCAATTAATATACCAAATAACCAATCGGTTTCTGTGTTATTATCCACTCCACAACTTTGGGCAGAGTTATCCAATCAACTGACAGAACGGTCACTTCTGTTGTTCATACACTTCTTCAGCGAGATCAGTCCTATTCTCTCTTCTTGTTGGGTGAGGAATAAATTTTGAATATACTTTCCATTACTACAGAGTGAATGATACAAGGAACATGGAAAACATTTGCTATTTAATTTTATGGTCTTTATTATTGGACAGAGATGGTGTGTCAGACAATTATGGTGATCTGTTATAGATTGATATCACATCATACTGATGTTGGAATGTCTACAAATACCATTGATATCTCATCACCCTGATTTTGGAATGTCTATGAAATCATCAAGGCTATGTTTTCTCCATATTTAATTCAGCAGTGTATCAGTAATAGCCAATGTTTTGGTGAATCTTTATAGTCATATCACAAATATCACAGCAATATGTAAATATTCACTTGTGTATTAACTGATCATAAAATAATTATAAAATGTATATATAAACGACATGAGATTTTATATTAAGTGTCCGATCTGAAAAGAGCTATCTTAATTATTTGCCGGTGACATGAAGAATCTTTTCTGTAAGGCAGAAAAAAAACCCCACACCATTCTTTTATGTGTATATGCAACTCCAAACATGAGATTGATCTAATCAAAACACCTCGGCTTTCCCCAAGTGATTGAGACCCATGTGTAGTGTGAATTGGGGAAGAGATAGTTCTATGTGGGATGATTAAGATATACCGGTAGTTGGTTACATTCAGGCATTTAGGACAGAAATAGAAAAATTATATATCTGTAAAGGGGCATAACTTTGTAAAATATGGGTCGAGGGGTGCCACTTTCGACAGGCGTCTGACTTAGCACTCTGTAAAATAAGAATTGAGACAAATAAGCTGTACCGAACACGGATCTGCAGATATAACTTGTACATTCAGCTACAGATAACAAAATCGGAGATTATTACATCCGAAAGGGGCATAACTCCATAAGCAAAGGCGAGTAATCCTTTGTTGGCTAGTAGAATACAACAATAAGTTTCCAAAATATAGTAGCTATACCGAACACAGTTCTGCAGATATGGTTGGTTACATTCAGGCATATAGGACAGAAATAGAAATTAATATATCAGTAAAGGGGCATAACTCTGTAAAGTATGGGTAGAGGGGCGCCACTTTCGATAGTCGTCTGACTTAGCACTACTGTAAAATAAGAACCGAGACGAATAAGCTGTACCGAACACGGATCTGCAGATATAACTTGTACATTCAGCTACAACAAACAAAATCGAAGATTATTACAGGTAGGTAGGTATAACTTGTACATTCAACTACAGATAGCAAAATCGGAGATTATTACATCCGAAAGGGGCATAACTCCATAAGCCGAGGTGAGTAATCCTTTGTTGGCTTGTAGAATACAGGAATATAAATAAGTTTCCAAGATATAGTAGCTATACTGAACACAGTTCTGCAGATATAGTTGGTATCATTCAGGCATATAGGACAGAAATAGAAATTAAAAAATCTTTAAAGGGGCAGAACTCTGTAAAATATGGGCCGAGGGAAGCCATTTTCAATAGGCGTCTGACTTAGCACTATATAAATAAGTGTTGAAAATTTGGTGGTTGTGTCTCAAGCGGTTTTGCCTAAAATGCGGTAACGGACGGACGGATTCAAGATGGCGGCGCGGTAACCTGTGTTAGAAAAACCGTCCTCGTCAATTTTGAAAATTCGACCCGTGGTATGCACTTCCATGGTGTATGTTTAGCATAGGATGCATGTTTAATGGACATAGAATATACTTGTGGCCATAAGACGTCCCAATTCCACGTCAGTTGTAGGTATTTGCGATTATCTACGATGATATAGCCAGCATACAGTGGCCGTAGGCCCAGGTACACAAGGGAGTTCACCAGTCCATTGTTTGTTTGACCTACCTACCTGGTTCGAGTGCATACAGACCAGTAGTCCATGTATAGTCGGTCAGCATGAACCGTGATATGAACTCAGCACGGACATACGTTGTGAGTGACAGAAAGTATGCCTAAACCAAATACGGTCAGTAAATCTGGGAAGCCAGCCACTCGTTCATCTACTCAAAATATTGAAAACGACGAAAGTGCAAGCATGGAGGAAGATACTGGTGCCAACTTTAAAGATTACTTGGATAATCCTACGCTTAACAATTTTCAATTTTCTCCTGTAACTCCAACTCTTGTGAAGCAAACAATAATGAATCTTAAACCAGCATCACCGGGACTAGATGGAATTCGAACCTCTTTGGTTAAGCTTGTCTGTGACTATATATCTACACCTCTGTCCTTTATTATGAACTTGTCCTTTTCTTCCGGTATTGTTCCAGACGTCTATAAATCTGCCAAAATAACGCCAATCTTCAAATCTGGGGATCCATCTGTATTTTCAAATTACAGACCGATTTCTGTACTTCCTTGTTTCAGCAAAATATTGGAAAAACTTTCTGTTTCCATGGTAATGGATTTCTTGGATTCTAATGATATACTATCTAACAACCAGTATGGATTTCGATCTAACCATTCCACATCTCTTGCAGCTTGCTCACTATATGATGCACTTACCACAGCCAAAGAATCAAAAAATTATAGTATAGTCACCTTCCTTGATCTATCTAAAGCTTTCGACATCGTTAATCATGATATACTACTCTCGAAATTAAATCATTATGGTTTCAGGGGCATTTCGAATAATTGGTTTCGCAGCTACTTGTCAGGCAGAGCGCAATCCGTAACCTACAATGGAATATCTTCTTCAGCACTGCCGATTACTTGCGGCGTACCTCAAGGGTCAGTCCTTGGTCCGATCCTCTTTTTGATTTATATCAATGATCTGAGTAGTGTCTCAAACCTACTTAAAACCATACTATTTGCAGATGACACGAGTACTATTTACTCATGCAAAAATGCTAGACAGGCTTTCCTTACCATGACACAGGAATTGGAAAAATTCTACAAGTGGTTCTGTGCAAATCGGTTATCACTAAATATTAATAAAACGAAATACATGTTAGTTAAACCAAACACCAAGCAAAAAGTGACTGATTTACCAATGTTGACTATTGCGGGAACAGAAGTTGTAATCGTCGAAAAATTTAAATTTTTAGGTATAATTTTCAACAATCGACTAAGTTGGACAGATCATATAAAGTATATGTGTAACAAGATCTCTAGAAATATAGGAGTAATTAACTGTATTAAGACCTCGATAAACAAGAAAACCCTCTATATTTTGTATTACTCTTTGATTTATCCATACATGTCTTATTGCAATATTCTCTGGGGAAATACTTATGTCACTCATTTAAATCCATTGCTTTTGCTACAGAAGAGGGCTTTACGTTTGATTACTCTATCTAAAAAACTCGAACACACAGAACCCCTATTTAAAAAGATGAACATCCTTCATATTTCTAAGTTGAATATCTACTCAACACTTCTCCTAGCACATAAAGTTTTTCATAACCCAAATCAATTGCCAAAAATTTTCCAAATCTACTTCAGAAAACAATCATCAATATTTCGTTATAACACACGTGGTTGTCGTTTCAACCTATACAGGCCATTTTACTTATCCAATGTATCATACTTCACAGTCAAAATAGCTGGACCGCGAGAGTGGAATAAACTGCCCTCCTCGTTCAAAGAAATTTTATCCACATCTCTCTTTAAATCTAAACTCAAATCCTATCTTATCAATAACTAACCAGTTTCACAGCAGGAGTTAATTCTGACCCATGTATGACTCCGTCAACAGAAATGCCATCTTTAATCTCTTCTCAGGGATAGAACAAGCCCCATGGGGCTTTATTCCCGCCAGTATTTAATTATGTATCCAGTTGTAATATGTACATATATTTATATACGTTGATATTGGTGAATAAACAATCAATCAATCAAAAAACGGACGTACGGACAGACGGACGGACGGACGTACATGGCGACGACAATACCCCGAGGCCAAAATGGCCGAGGGGTAAAAACTCAGCCATGTAGAAAAATAAATTTTGTTTATAATATTAATGATTATTATCACATCTTCATAACATAGTTATCAATCCCCCCAAAAAGTATCAAACTTCTACAACATGTAGTCGGTGAGTTAACCTGGACAATAAAGGACCATACCTCTGGAGAATCATCAAAACAGTGCACACCTATATGATACTAAGCATCTACTTAGAACATTTCTGACTTTTTCAGCAATTACAAATGAGATACAGCTTGAACAACAATGTACTGTAGCATATATTATGTCAACTGTAAATAGCCATAACTCTCAAACTCCTTGAAAAGGGTAAAAAAAAAATGTCCAATTGGTAATGGAGATGAGGTCTGGACAAAAGTGTATTAATGTTACTGATAAAGGACAATAACTCTGGGGAAAATCATCAAAATGGTTAACATGAGGTAGCATCTAAATGTACATTGACCTCTCAGCCATGTCAGCTTTAAAATATTGTTGTTTGTTGCAATTTTGAACATTGTGAACCAGGCTTCACTGAGGTACTAGCTGGTGTACAAATAATTTCCAAACATCATGAACTGGGTCAGTTTGTACATGTACGGCAGCATGCATTAAAATTTAAGATTGAGAAAAAGGACAAGAATTCAGAGTTTGGACATTTAGTGCACATCCACAATGTACTAAGCATGAAGTTTCAACTTTGTTGAAGAAGTACTAACTCCTATCAAAATGCAATACATATTGGCAAACATAGGCCAATTGCAGTAAATGTGGCACAAAAGTTTAGAATGAGGTAAAGAACTATATCATGCACATCTGCAAGACACTAAGCATGAATATAGTGTTGTCTGAAATCAATGAATTACAGGAGACCTGAAATTGCCAAAAAGTTTTCAAGTCACTATGAGACTATTATATGTCTCAAGACAAATATATTTGAATTCTTCAATTTGATCCGACATCTCTGGTGAACAAGATTAGAACTTGGGAAATGTCTCAGATGGTATGGTATAACTTTGTCAATCCTATGAAACTTTGAAGACCTTCAGAAGGCAGATGTGTGACGTCATATGTGGTACTGGAACATCTGGAATGAAGGTGCTCTTTTGTTCTCTATACAATTTGAATATCAGAAGTTTAATTCAAAGTTGATATCAAAAATGAAGGTCGTGTTAAAAGTTTCAACATAGCTACATGTATACTATTGAATAATACTGCAATATGTAATTTGATGAAAGATTTCAGAATGATGCTTCATACCTGTTCAAGAAATGTGTTTTCGAAGAGGAATATTGTCTCTCAATCATCCTAACACATACACATGTACATACTACTCTTTTCCTCATCTACATGTAGCTTTTCAATAATAAATATTAACATTTTGAATAATTCTCTCCTTACAAAGAAGCTATCAGACCAGTGTAAATATTAGGTCATTCATCAATAAATTCTCTCAAATCCAACAGAGTATCATCAATATAATTATCTTGGACGGATATAGAATTGTGAGTCTAGAAACATGAACAAGTGTAATATACCTACAACCATGATACATGTACCACCACATGTAGACATAGTAGGTGTACAAGTACAATTTGATACAAAAATACAACACAGAATAAAGTTCACAGATAGACACCATACCCATTGTATACTAGAGTGGAAATCTGAAGGCATTAAAAACCTTCATCAAATATCACAAATCCAAATACAGATGTTCCAAATATTTATAAAATAAAAATCGATTGTGTCACAGATTTATGCCCATAAAAATGCAAAACTGCAACAATATCACTTCAAACTTTTTGAGTATAATAACCAACTTTAATGTGACATTTAAGATTATTTTGAACTATCAATTACTTCACTGTGAAATAGTTAACGAATTTCAAAATCCATAAGATATTTCTGAAATTTCACAAGATTTGACACCCTGAAAATACTAACGATGTTCACCAAAGTTAACATGCTTCTACATGACATTACATGCTCTACTGGTAGCCTTGTTCTGCTTGACTGGGTTAGCTCCCTTATGGAGAACTCTCAGCGGTGATCTGTTGTGAGCATCTTTGATGACATCTTCATTTGATTGTGGCTTCGACTCCTCTTGAACAAGTTCTTTAATAACACTTCCTTCATCTGAGGGAAATATACAATATAAATACAGATACAGATCATATTGAAGAATACTGCTTTATTTAAATTTCAAAAATTTGAAATAGAATTATAACATAAAATACTCAAATGTTGAGCTGAAAACCCTTGACTGAGGCCTGATCAGGAACAGCTGCATTATAAGGTCTCTAATAAATCAATCATTTAGACCACATTCTGAGCAATTAAATAAGAGAACTGATTTTTTTTTTTGCTATCCTGTAGAGCAACCCAACCGTGAACCAAACTAGAGCTGAAGACTATAGGCAGGAATTAGCTTGTAAAGGATGTTTGAATTGATCAAAGTAAAACCTTACTAATACTTTTATATCTTGAAGTTTGGTAACATTGACTTGGAAAAAGTAGGTTAAATATCCCTTATATTCAAGATGTAGTCACTGATGTAAATTAGTAAACTTGTAGGTATTAATGGTTCCATAGATTGGCAAGCACAGTGACTGTGACCAGTATTTGATGGAACTTGTGTGCATGACTGACCAAGCAGTGGGGTATGACGAGTAAATACAAAGAGGCTTGGATGAATGAATACATCAACATCCATCCAAATGAATACAGACAGAAATGGGGTATGACAAGTAAATACAGACAGAAGTGGGGTATGACAAGTGAATACAGACAGAAGTGGAATATGACAAGTGAATACAGGCAGAAGTGGGGTATGGCAAACGAATACAGGCAGAAGTGGAGTATGACAAGTGAATACAGACAGAAGTGGGGTATGACGAGTGAATACAGACAGAAGTGGAATATGACAAGTGAATACAGGCAGAAGTGGGGTATGACAAGTGAATACAGACAGAAGTGGAGTATGACGAGTGAATGCAGACAGAAGTGGAATATGACAAGCGAATACAGGCAGAAGTGGGGTATGACAAGTGAATACAGGCAGAAGTGGGGTATGGCAAGTGAATACAGGCAGCAGTGGAGTATGACAAGTGAATACAGACAAGTGGAATATGACAAGTGAATACAGACAGAATTGGGGTATGACAAGTGAATACAGACAGAAGTGGAGTATGGCGAGTGAATACAGACAGAAGTGGAATATGACAAGTGAATACAGACATAAATGGGGCACATATGACAAGTGGATACAAATGGAAATGGAGTATGACAAGTGAATACAGACGGAAATGGCTTATGACAAGTGAATGCAGATAAAGTGGAGTATGGCGAGTGAATACAAACAGGAGTGGAATATGACGAATGGATACAGACAGATGTGGAAAACTACAAGTGAATAGTGAGTGAGTGAATAGAATTTAAAGTCGCTTTCTACAATATTTCAGCTATATCACGACGAACCAACTAAGCACTACCCAGCCCAGTTGTGTTCCTGGTACATGTACTTCAAAGAAGAAATCTTTGAAGCAGCATGGAACCATCCACCCTCCATCCACCCTATAAAACACTGAGGACAGCGCACAAGACACAGACAGGACGCTTACATGGTGCAGTAAAGACAAGTGATATTACAGTGCTAGACATCACATTATCAAGTTCCTGTTGCTTCTCAGCTAAATGCATTGAAGCAACAGGAACCTGAACCCACACAACCACCCGCGACAAGTGAATATAGACAAGCGGAGTATGACAAGTGAATACAGACAGAAGTGGAATATGACAAGTGAATACAGACAGAAGTGGAATTTGACAAGTGAATATAGACAAGCGGAGTATGACGAAGAAAGAAGAAATCTTTGAAGCAGCATGGAACCAGACACCCTCCATCCACCCTATAAACCACTGAGGACAGCGCACAACACACAGACAGGACGCTTAAATGGTGCAATAAAGACGAGTGATATTACAGTGCTAGACATCACATTATCAAGTTCCTGTTGCTTCTCAGCAAAATGCATTGAAGCAACAGAAACCTGAACCCACCCAACCACCCGCGTAGAATATGACAAGTGAATTCAGACAGAAGTGGAATATGACAAGTGAATACAGACAGATGTGGAGAATGACAAGTGAATATAGACAAGTGGAGTATGACAAATGAATACATACATAAGTGGAATATGACGTGTAAATACAGACAGAGGTGAAGTATGACAAGTAAATACAGACATAAGTGGAGTATGATGAGTGAATACATACATAAGTGGAATATGACAAGTGAATACCGACAGAAGTGGAATATGACAAGTGAATACAGATAGAAGTGGAATATGACGAGTGAATACAGACAGAAATGGAGTATGACCAGTAAATACAGACATAAGTGGAATATGACTGAGTACAGACAAATGTTGAGTATGACAAGTGAATAAAGACAGAAGTGGAATATGACAAGTGAATACAGACAGATGTGGAGTATGACAAGTGATTACAGATAAATGGAATTTGACAAGTGAATACAGATTTTAGTGGGGTATGACAAGAGAATACAGACAGGAGTGGAGTATGACAAATGAATACAGACTGAAGTGGGGTATGACAAGTGAATAGGGACAGAAGTAGGCTGACAAATGAATACAGACAGTCACAGAAGTGGGCTATGACAAGTGAATACAGACAGAAATAAGGTATGACGAGTGAATACAGAGAGAAACGGAGTATGACAAGTAAATACAGACAGAAGTAGGCTATTACAAGTGAATAGAGACAGAAGTGGGCTATGTCAAGTGAATCGAGACTGAAGTGGAGTATGACAAGTGAATACAGACAGAAACAGAGTATGACAAGTAAATACAGACAAAAGTAGTCTATGACAAGTGAATACAGACACAAGTGGGATCTGTCAAGTGAATACAGACTGAAATGGGGTATGACAAGTGAATACAGACAGGAGTGGGATATGACAAGTGAATACAGACAAAAGTGGGGTCAGGCCCTTACATTATAGTTATCACAGATTTATGCTTCTTATGCTGTCTCAGCACAACTTGCAACCAATTATCTTTTATGTTTCAGAATTAAGTGACAAAAGATGTCACATAACATAAGCACTGGGGAATAGTTTCCTTGACAAAAACAAGGAGTATTGATGAAGAATAAATAAATTGTTGTTGTTTATATAAACATAAAATAAAACTGAATTTTCTTAGCATCATTTCTGAAACTGGAAATTCAATATTTCAAAATCAATGCATGGCAAATTCCTTCTTTTCTTATTTGTATTTAAAAATATAATATTCTTCCATGACCATTATCCCAAATGTTATGTAAAAAAATAATTTAGTTAATATTTGAATAGTAAATAGAGTGTGAAATATGATGATATGTACTTCAGGAATAAGCATATGTAATCTTTTTAGATTAAGTTTCGTGTTCTGCTTGTCTTAATGTATCTTTATTAAATTGAAAAATCATTCCGCTGAAAATTTTCAGAAGCACGATTTTTAGCTCCCCTTGTCAATCCCCTTAACAGATTCAGGTGCATAATTTAGCTCCCAGTGAATGTAGGCAGGAGTAGGGTATGACAAGTGAATACAGACAGAAGTGGGGTATGACAAGTGAATTTAGATGGAAGTAGGGTTTGACAAGTGAATATCGACCCAAGTGGGGTATGAAAAGTGAATACAGACAGAAATGGCTTTATGACGAGTGAATACAGACAGAAATGGGGTATGACGAGTGAATGCAGCAGAAGTGGGCTATGCCAAGTGAATACAGACAGGAGTGGTATGACAAATGAACACAGATGAGTGGGGTATGACAGGTGAACACAGACATGAGTGGTATGACAAGTGGATACAGACAGGAGTGGTATGACAACTGAATACAGACAGGAGTGGTATGACAAGTGAATACAGACAGGAGTGGGGTATGACAGGTGAATGCAGACAAGTGGGCTATGTAATAGTTACCACCTGAGACTGAGGGATTCAAGCTGTATGTCGCGACCGAGGTGCGCAATTGCACGGACGCGAGTGTTTATACAGCTTGAATCCCGAGGTCGAGGGTGGTAACTGACTTACACAATGACTGTATTGTTCAACACGAGGGATTCATTTTTCTACAATCACCCGATTGACCATGGACTTTGCATGTGTGAAGGTGTTCCAAATTGAAGAGCACCACTATGAAGATAACCAGAATAAATGTTGACGATATCATTTTGAACAAAATATTGGAAAGAAGAGACAGTTTTGGTTATGATTATATTATTATCATAAGTTTACAATAAATCAATGCTGTTGACATAGATGTATAAATAGCTCTTTTTGCATTTATCATTTAATGTTTGCAGTAAATGGTATTTCCTGTTAAATTTCGTAGCCAGAAGGGTACGATAAATTGAGGCAGTTTTATTCTTAGTGTTGTTGGGCTGTATTGTGGGCTTCGCGACCTCTGTGTACAATGCACTGCCGCAAGTGTGATACTAGTTTAACTGTCAAAGCAGTACATGTTGTCGTGACGATGATGTCACGATAATGTGTCATTTAAGACGACACGAAGTTAACATTGTAAATGATGAACTCTGAATTACGCTCGCTGATTCTGCCTGGTGCGCTTGGTCTTACCTGCAGGACATTGTGCATATGACAGTAACTCGAACTGTTTATGGTTGAAGATCGACAGATTAGTCGTTTCCGACCTGGTGTGATTCCACCTTGATCAGTCATGCCTATGGGATGGGAGACAACCCCGTTCGAACTCTCAACTCGTAATATGCAAATCACTCATCCCATCACTAAAGTGATCTGTTTATCTGCCATGTATATAAACGTTTCACAAGCATACTATCATAGAGGAACACGAGTCCCTCATAGCTTAGTAATCTTATGTGGTATATATGCGTTATCACAACATTAGTTAATGTATACTGGATAGTGTGTTTCTCTTGAAGCTGGTACAGGCTCTAGCTACCTTAACTCTCCATTCCGTAGAAAGCCAAGTTCGAGCAACTCTCCATTCCTTAAAAATAATGGAGCTTTGGGACAATACAGTGACGTCACAAGTGTGCTTTAAAGGGATGTATTGATTACAATTATGTAGGACGAGTGCGAGGTAGGGTGCTCTTGTAAAGGATCAACCCGGTTTATCTGCAATCGGGTGAGGTGTTCTTCTGAAAGAACACCGGAGCACATGCAAAGTCCATTGTCAACCGGGTAATTCCAGGAAAAGAATCCCTCGTGTTGCACAATACAGCCAGTGTGTAAGACAAGTGATTACTATAAGAATGTGGGAATCACAAGTGAATCCAGGAGTTCAAAGATAACAATCTCCTCTGCAGTACAGGTATCATGTCCATTCACATTCCACAAGAACTCACCCTGAGGTTGAATTGGTTTTTGATTAATGCCATCATCTGTCCCAGAGAGTCCGGTTGATGGACCCTTCTTTGTATCTTTCTCTGTACCATTCTCCTCCAAAAGGGTGTTGTTTTTATTCACAGGTAGATGTTTCTGGCAGAGCCATGTTGTCTTTCCATTGAGGAGATGACACCTGTGAAACAATTTTGAATTCCAGGATTGATCCATATTAAATCGTCATTTTAACTGGACGAGTATCACAATGGTATTCAATTGTGTATATCATACAGGTACACTGAGAACACTATTGTTAATTCTCCTCCATCCACCCACTGCTATGACTCGGGGACATTTACCACGTATGTTGTGGAGCAAGGCAGGTGGTACTGTAAGGCTTTCATCCAATCATGGTGAAACATTCAGCGATTGATGAATTGGGTCACACATGTTCATAATACAATGTAGTAATGGGACATTAGTGGGTCACGATATGTTAGGCGGAGTAATGAAATTAAGTCTGTTGTGTTGCCATTGTTCCAATGCCAGTACTTCAGACAAACATAGAAAAGTGGCACCACTGACTGCGAGTTACAAAATAGTCTCTGTTTCACTAACAATTCATGAAAGAATATTTGAATACGAGTAATAATGACGCTGTCAAAATATCAACCCGGAGAAATTGTTGGACCTCCTTCAAGTCCCACTGTTATGAACACCAGGTATGTGCTATTATCTTTAAGCCATCGGAATGGCTAGAGTGACTCTTCAGAGAACAGGACATGCCTTGTATAACCTCTGCATCCGCACATGTTCAGTTGCATATTGTCAGATATTTTATCCGGAACCTTTAAATGCCTAATAACACTACAGAGAGTCAGCCAAGCAGAAGTATCTGTGGCTATGTTCCTTGCAAGCTCACCACTCAAATTTCATAGTCACATCTCAGAATTTGGTCCAGTAATTTGTGTGAGAGAAATCAACAGCAGCTCACTGAAAATAAAATATCTTTGATGTCAGTTGCCACAACAACATTCAGAGGGAAAGGGAGGTTACCTCCCACAGTACTCATACCAAGTACGGTCCAGTAAAATCTCTGCCGAGGTTTTATTCCACTGTATTCCATGCAGATGTAATCCTCTATAACTGATATTGAACACATCAGAGAGAAGTCGGGAGATAAATTGTATCATGAAGGTAACCATAGTAATGATGGAGGACAGACTTACTCTTTCAGACCTCCCATGATATTGTCTTTGTCCAGTTCCATGACAAATCGGCGAATCTTGATATACTCATCCTGAAACTCAGGGTTTGTCTTTACACATAACTGAAATACACAGGAAAAATACACAAATCATTATGTGTACGACAGACAATCGATTATACATATAGGCCTATATATTCTAGGCGGTGATGCTATGCAAGATTTGTATAGTGGGCATGGTGGGGATAGTGGGAGGTGAGTGAACTGGGTGAGTGAGTGAATACGATTTAACGTCACCTTCAACACTATTTCAGTCATACAGTTCAGACCAGCTTAATCTTCCAATTAGTGAACAGCGTTTATGCACCGATAGCGCGCCAACGTGCTGGCTTAATCACCAAGACTTATTACACCCCCCATGATGTGACCCTTGCCGCCACGCGCCGGTAGAATATAGTCCGGTCAAACCACTGAACCATTGTGAGCATGTCGGCGGTAAACAAAGGCTCCCCGTTGGCGCGCTTGCCGGATCGCCCGCTAACAGCCGTCACCGCTTAAAACTGAATTGTTTTCAAAGAGTTCCCCTCTGGCGGTGTACGGCAAGAACACAATCAAAAATATATAGAAGATTTGACTTCTTCAATAAGAATGCTGTAAATGTTTATCTATCATTTTTTGTTTGCGCTCCAAGGAAACTCGGCCGTCTTGTGAACATTCGGTTGAGACTACGAATAATCTTCATTAACAAAAAGTTTCGCCAAAGATAGCTTAAAGTATGCCTAAATATATTATCAGAATTCATAAAACGTTGGTGTGTGCAAATTGCGAAGGCCGCCTCATCTTTCAGAACGGCCAGTAAAACGGTTGAACGAAACATTTCAAATGAATACAGCTTCGTATAAATTCAGACACACGGGCGAGTCGAGATCATAATCGGGGCAACATGCAGTGCTCGGTCAGACTACATGTAGTTGTCTCTTTGGCTTGTCTTGTTACAACCGCCTAACCAAAATATACACAGAAACTCAAATTATCAATTAGCCCCTTACAGAGAATGACAGCTACTCCAATTGTATATGCTCTTTATTGGTTACCGCCGGACTGTTAGAGGTTGCACACAAAATAATTTATAACTTCCAATGAGGAAATAAGAATTAACAAGTATTTATGGCCCACACATCCATCGTTCCAGCTAAATAACAAAAACGAAACAATAACAGAGATTTCTACCTAAGTTAATGCCATTTCATTTCTTTTCAAACGAGACGCAGACGCGCATTTTGTTGGACAAAAGCGGGATATCGCTTTACCCCGTCAGAGAGAGAATGCACTGTTATGTTTATATTCTCCACTTGTTTACGCCAAACTTAACGAGGTGATTAATCTTTACAGTGTTGTTTTCTTGCTGACAATATAACATCCGTTATACTGTTCGACAGGAAGTATACATTAACACATATGAAATGTAGGTCTAACGGTCAATGCGTATAGGCTCCCTGATGAGGGTTTTGCTGGTCAGAAATAAGAATTTTCGACCTAAAATAACTCGAAACGTGCACCCGCAGATACTAAACAATGAATACTAGAAAAACAAAACGGGCAAGTAGGAGTCGGGTTTTCACCAGTGTTATTGCAGGTGTGGCTCCTTAGGACCAGTATTAATTATACTATAGCGGGATGTATTAACATTACAGCGGCAGGGCTAGAAAAAAAACAACAAAATAATAACAGATTAATCCCAGACGGATACTAATTCGTTTCATCTATCATTTGATGAAAACGAATACGCCGCAGACTTTAAACGTGTACATTCATGTATTTGTGCATGAATAACCTGCGATGATATACGTACATGTACTCAAGTGAAATCGTATTGAACTGCCGTCGACTGTACTGTTTTCATAATAATATGGATTATAACTTAAAGTGAAAGATTTCCCCATCAGTCGGTCTTCTTCCTGCCAAATCATACTGTCGGTTCAGTAAAATATAACTTCTGCGCAGTAATATGTTGCAAGATTTCAAACACGTGTTCTCATTTTCCCGCGAAAAGCCACGTGGGGTCAAACTGGTCGTGCGGGGCTATATTAAACATGTTCAGACAGCATCCAACACTTGTACCAAAGTTCGTCTGGATAGCTGGGTTGTGTGTAGACGCCAGATTTCATGAGGGTTGATCTATTTCACAGAGGAGTGAGTTCTGTTTTATTGGTGACAAATCCTCAGTTCGGGATTACCAGACTTCAATCAAATCAATCAACCGATTTCTAGTAAAAAGGTACAGGTATTACATAATTCGTTTCATCGGTTCTTGTCCCACTGATTAAATATTTATACACTGCATAATCCGGGAGTAAAATCCCGGGCATTTACTCTTGAATGGTCAAAATTAACACAATTTGCAAGAATTTTTGAATATATAAAAATGAATGACTTGAACTTGCGCATCTGTATGAGAAGCGGCCGTAAGACATGTAAGATGAAACTTCCAATAAACAAATACCCATTCTTTAATACCAGAAACGCTATTCCGTGAGACGCGCAAGTCTGGGTCAACTTTGAAAGCAGGTGTCCGACGAAGCACAAATTACAATCCATTTTGCAAGCAGTGTTTATGATTAAAATAAATCTTAAATCTATTTCCTTTTACAAATTTTTAGATGGAATGCAAATACGCTTGATCGAGGTCCACGTGTTCGCCGGTAACACAAATTAATATACCTGATGTTATTTAATAGGTATGAATTACAGGCAGACATTCTGTGTCTGAGACATAACATGACTAAATTTCAAACATCCAATCATAGGCTACCGATTGAAACAGGTCGCTGGACTGGTGTCCCTCGTCAGAATAGAGTATGTATATTATGTGATAGTGGAGATATTGGAGATGAATCTCATATTTTATTTTACTGTACTCGACTTGAAGAACTCAGAAATAGATATATACCATCATATTATTATAAATATCCCAATGAGTTTAAGACAAAGGATTTGTTCAATAACCCTTCGAAAAATGTATTGATAAATTTAAGTAGGTTTATTCAAAGGGCTATGACTTTGGTAAGCGTTCAAGCCCAAGAGTGATTTTGATGAACCATTTGACTAGATAGTAACGACAAGCACTACAAGCTGAATCTATACATAAATTATTATTTGTATACTGTATCATGTACTAGAATGTACCTGACATCCTGTCCACCACTGTATTATTCTATTTTCACCCCTAATACCAGTGAATCTGGTCTGGGAGTAATAAAGTATTCAAGTATTCAGTAAGCTTCGTGCCGATTAACGCCACGTGGACTCCCAACTGATTTTCTTGAGCTCTCTGGCGTGAACGATTGCTCGCTAACAAAGACCTCACTAGCGGGCTCTTACTCCTGTAGCTCGCTTCCAGCCATTGTCTGACCGTGCTGATAGTGCGCGACCTGTGTTCAATCATGTCGACGGACTACATTCAACAGAGTTAGAACAATGGCCAGCCGATAATCATGGGCATTGACGCGCTATACCTTTGTGTTGGCGCGCTTCGTTTGCGCGCCGTTGGTGCGCCAACACTAACCTTTCAGCTGGTCTGAACTGTATCTTGATGTTGGTTCCTATTCTTTTTTACACCCGGAAACCACACGGGTAGGCTCCTATTCCTTTCAACACCCGAGATCCCACGGGTGGGTCCTATTCCTAGTTGCCTTGTATGACAAGCTCTGGGAGAAGCTGAGACCTATTCTTACCATGACCTGGAGTGTGCAACATTTTTGGGGTTGGAGTTTAGAGACTTGCATACAGTGTAGGTAATACTTTATCCTTTAGTTTAAACCATATGTGTTATGGAGTTTACAGTACCAACTACATTTGTTAGAGATGTTACTGGCATATGTGTATATAAATTTTAATACCTCATCAAGGTGAGAGCGGAGTCGTGCCCCCTCAGGTGTGGTCAGACAGGCCATGCTGAGTGTGGTGTGTTTGAGGATGGAGAGTATCCGAGCCATGTAAGCGGCGGTGCTGGAGACAAACTCCTCCTCCTCCGTCATGGACATCACATGGATGGGCACAGTAGGAGAAACATCATGCCAACCCTGTAAATGTATGATGGAGGAGTCTGGATCAACTCATGAAGGCAAAGAAATTGAGCCTATTCCTCATAAGAAAAACACAACAGGTGACTACATGTGGGGAACCATATTGAACTCGGGTTCATCAACTGATTTGACAATCATGGATATTTTTGAAAGAGAGATACATGCATACATGCAAATTGATTGCTGAAAATGAAGATACATATTAGCATTTTTTCATGCCCTGTTTGAAAAGACTGCAGTAATACATCCGCAAAAGTGCACTTGACAACCTATGTCATTGAAATGAATAAATATACCTTCTAACTACATCAGGTTCTATTACAGGCCACTACTCACCTGCTCACATTCACACATCAGGGTGAAGCAGTATTTACTGGTCTGGACCAGTTTATCCTCTTCTATATCCACTTCCTCTGGTTGTCTCTTGGCTAAATCCTCTATTTCCTCCTGTATACAAGTAACACACTCACATAATCATGTATCTCAGGAAAACTGTTTATTGAATAAGACTTCTCATCACACACCATGAACACTAGCTACATGTATCCATCATGTCCATGGTAAAACAATAAACAAAATCGTGTTCACTAATTTCTTTTGTAAATTCATACCATGTTTTTGTTCCTGCAGTCACATCCCTGGGACATGGTTTCAATTATCATCTTCCTGGTGACATATATTAATGCCATTTAGAAATTGAGCTCATATTAATATCCAATTATTCTTAAGATGACAATTTAATATTAGAGAAGCATAGATGAAATTGTCCAGTTTCATCAACTTTTGGAGATTGTTACGAATCAAACATTGGCTCCATAAACATTCTTTGTAGCATGTCTGAGATCCACAGATGACTACCATTTCTTCATATTCATAGTATAACAGTTTTTAAAGATGTTTTTCACCCTAGGTCTACACTGGCAAACATTCACCATTCAGTACCATTCGGTTCTGTACCACTCCAGTTCCATTCAGTTTCATGCTGGTAACCTCTTAATGCAGTTACCAAGCAGTTATCATGTGGCAGTAATTTAAAATGACCAGATTCTTCCCACCTACTGGTAACCGATTGGTAGCCACCACGATCCCAACTGTCTTGAAGGCTATTGGTCAGTTAATGATTGGGGATTGGGGGGGGGGGGGGGTTTGGTTTTTATGTCACACTCAAGATTATTTCACTAATATGGTGACAGTCATGTTGAATGGTGGCGGAAGCCGGAGTACCCGGAGACAGTTACTGATTGATAACCAACTCCTCAACTGAATAATATGGCAAGAAAATTACAGGTTTGTTACTTCACTCACCTGTGTCAGTTTTAACATGTTACGCGTCTGTTTCTTCACTCACCCATGTCAATTTTGACAGATTACAGGTCTGTTTCTCACTCACCCGTCAGTTTTGATAGGTTACAGGTCTGTTCCTTCACTCACCCGTGTCAGTTATGACAGGTTACAGGTGTTTCTTCACTCACCCATGTCAGTTATGACAGATTACAGGTCTGTTTCTTCACTCACCCATGTCAGTTATGACAGGTTACAGGTCTGTTCCTTCACTCACCCATGTCAGTTATGACAGGTTACAGGTCTGTTCCTTCACTCACCCATGTCAGTTTTGACAGGTTACAGGTCTGTTTCTTCACTCACCCGTGTCAGTTTTGACAGGTTACAGGTCTGTTTCTTCACTCACCTGTGTCAGTTTTAACATGTTACAGGTCTGTTCCTTCACTCACCTGTGTCAGTTTTTACTGGTTACAGGTCAGTTTTTCACTCACCTGGGTCAGTTTTGACAAATCAGTTTCACATTCCTTCCCATCCTGTGCTGATGAGCAATCTGACTTTTGCACACTGTCTACTTTTTTCTGAACCTCTGGTTTCTTGGGTTTCTTCGGCGGTGGAGGTGCAATGTCAAGGACTATCAATCTAGGATATGGTGTACTTTCCATGGCGTCAGCATAAGACACAACATGGCGTAAAAATTTCCTCTGTGCCAATTCCAGTACCTCCTGCAAATGGAAGGAATATAATGTCATATTACACAAAATATGCCACATTTTTTACAGTTTTTTTTCCATATTCATTTTTTATCCTTCATATTGTTGATGTCTGAGTGGGACATTTTTCATTCTGACCATCTGAGAATATTACGTACATGTGAGCATAACCCTTGGCATGTGTAAGTCCTGTACAACATTATTATTGTGGGTGTAATCCTCAAACTATATATATTTACAGGGTTTCAGATCTTTATAGTTTAGTTTTAATCTTTAATATCTTTTTTTTTGCTTCATCATTTTATTCTTGAAATAATATCTGAATACATAAAAAGCCAACCTGTACAAAATGATTTAATTCTGGTTTCATTCCAAATTATTCAGTTTTCAGGATTACTTGATTACCTGAAAAGCAACTTGCTGCTCTGTTTTCTGTGTTTGTTCCCCTTGGTTGTCCTTGATGTCTTTGGGTATGCGTGCCTGTACCAAACCAAGCAGCTCCAGGTGAGCAGAACTATTCTCATATTGGAAGTTAACTTTGGGGCATTCATACCCTAGTGACAACATCCCAATCTGAAATTGTATAAAACATTTCAAGATTACTGTCAAATGAACAATGTATTTTGGCTAAAACATTACAAAACACATTTACTCAAATGAACCCAAAATTTACTCAATAAATCCGAATAAAATTCATTCCACTTTCAGCTTGATGAACATAATGAACGTATTATTAAAATATTGTATTCACCATACATGCACTGAAATAGAAGCTTCTTTTGAAACAATTCTAAGGGAAATATTATTCATACAAAGTTGATAAACATAAGACGAAATAGTAAGATCATAGGAAGAGCTAAGAACTACCCAGAACTGACATTGCCTGTTGAGTCTATGGCTAATGATGACTAGAGCATGAAACAGCCACATCCATCTACATGTATATGGGGAGCTCCAGATCATGAGGTTAATCATAAGTTCATCATTTTGGCACTCTGTCATTTGCTGTGGCAGTGAATTTTATTAACAAGCCCTATTTTCATGGACTCCAACATGGTTTGCCACATGTCATGCATGTGGCATCCATGTAGAACTACGGTAATTCCCCTAATAATTCGATCACCGGAAGTGATATTTGAGGTGATAAAAAATAGGGGTGATCGATTTATTGCAAATCATTGAAAGTGACAAATCCCGAAAAATGCGGGTGATCGAATTGTAAGTTTTAGTAATTTGTGTGATGTTGTTGTTGTTGCCATAACCCGCTGTTGCTTCCAAACGCGGCTCCAAAAGATAAATTATAGTAAATATTATTATGATAGCTGGATAATTGTCTTTTGATTGACCTGCACCAACGATTTTTCGGAAACTTATGATCGGATATGTAAAACAACGCTTTTATCGATAAATCGTCAGTTCACGAGTTACACTATACTCGCGCATGTTGTCAGACTGCCTCTTCATGTTAGGCCTACGTGCGTCCTCGATTTAGGTCATCTCGGTCATGAATGGAAACGTGTTCTAAGTAAAATACAGAAGACGTGTGGTGTATCCACGCAAAACTTTACTACATGCCAATCAAATCATACAATACTTTTCACAAACTATCAGAGATGCAATATTCGGTTCAGAATAGTTGTTTTGTCATACTGGTTGCCGCAAAAGTTTTTTGAGTTTTTTTCTCAGCATGGCGGAAAATGTATACACATGGGACTCATAATTTTATCCTAACTTGATCGCGTCGGGGGGAAATATACACGTTGATCCCACAGTTTTCTACACATGACACTTTATGGAATGCTTGTTAAGTTTCCTTCGTTGTATATCAAATAAAACACATTGACCTATTCCCTTAATTGGTCAATACTGTGAATATTATTTGAGAGAATGCTACTTGGTTATAATTTGTAGCATGACACACTTGTAATCAACGAACTCTGTATAACAAAATCGTGAATAACGATAGGCATTGACACAGAAATAAAACACTAAAGGTTCAGTTTTTGTTATTGCGAATTCTCCAAATGATAGAACTATGATCAGAATTCACTACCTGGGTTCTCATTAGAAGGAGGTTGGAGGCGAAAATGCCCGTCTACTTGCCATGCACCTACTGGATCATTTCTGGGACGAATATCGTCCCAGATCATTAGAACATAATTTAACGGCAATTTAAGTGGTATTATTTTATTTCTTCAGATTTGCAAGATCTCTCCCATATGTTTTGACTGCAAAAAGGGAGTCGTCGAGTATTTCATTTGAACTATGGGGAGACGTTAATAGACATGGATGCTGGCCCCCCTCTGAATATCCCCCATTGAGCCTCGTTGTGCACACAGTCTCTGTTGAAATCTGTTCATCCCAGTTTATCCCCGCTGTGATAATAGTTTGTGTGAACGGGAAAAATGTATTGCTTTGTTTCATTTCAGCAAAAATGTGATGCAGGGAAATGAAATGAACACACACCCACACAAATGTTAATTTCTATTAGACGTCACTTCATTAATTAATTGCAGTGAATATAGCCTTCTGACAATGAGTGAAAACCATTCAGAATATTGGGGCTCTTCAATTTGTATACAAGAGTTTAGACTGGGCCATTATCAACAAAATTCATCACAGCTTTGAAATGAGACAAGCCAGCCTGTCAATTAAGGGTTGTACAATCTAACCTGGTCCCACACTCTGCCTTGTTTGGCATATTGTAAACAATTTGGACTAACCCTAGCTCTGGATAATTTGACTGGATAACTCCTGCCTGGAATGTGGTTTCGTGTAGTCTTAAATGTCACGGTCTCAATCCAAGATCAAAGAACCTTTTTTTCTCACTTGGCTGGGACTCTCAACTTGAGTTTTGGCCTTGTGCCAGACAACACAAACTGGACACTTCCAAGTCGATTTGTCCAATAGGGGTGTCAGCTTCACCTCCATAGTAATATCGCCAGCCCTCTCAGAAAATCACTGGTAATTCAGACCCTATTTACATATTAATGGGCAAGTCGCTCATCTGGGGTGAAGAAGGGGTTTATCTTTGCTTGGCTTCACCTACTGCATGGGAAATTGCCAGCGAAAAGGGGTTCAAATGGGAACTTCTGAAAAGTCAAAGTCGCTAATAACCTGGCTCGTCGAGTCGAAAAGTACAGATGTGCAAAGCCCAGCGGGGACAAAGATCACCGTTTTGGTATATCGTGAACTTAGTGAATGAAGTTTATCATCGAAGGTGTAAATCATATGGCATGAACATCTCCAGTTCAGCAATCAATCAAGATTGTGATCCTAGACTGAGGCAGAATAATCAGATATGTTGTTTTATCCAAACAAAGCCGGGCAAACAACAATGGCATTTTGTGGAATGAATCGGCAAGTGACCAGTTTTCAATACCAGTATTTGTGAAACCTAATCGGCATACAAGCGAGCTGTTTTAAATTATATTCATGCAAGGTGTGATTCAATACAATGCAGCTAATTGGAGTTTGTGAATACTCGAGCATGAGCTGAATAACACTGTTATCAAACGCGATCTCTGTTTGACCAACTTCAGCAGGAGGCCTGTGAGGTAAACAACAGACTATTCTCCGTCATCCGGAAGTGCATTCGTCTTATTTTATCATGAAACCCACTTAATTATTTTTGGTCCTGTTAATTAATAAGTCCTTTTTCTAGGTCTAAAGTTGTTTCGCCCGCCATACGCCTTGGTAATGATGCTGTATATATGTTTCTATCATGTCTCGCACTGTATTTTTCCAGTGTCAATGATACGCGTCAACGGTAGGCACATTTGGCGGGTGATCGAATTATTACAAACGGGATCTTGTGAAAATCGGGGGTGATTGAATTATTACAACTTCCGATCGTATTTTTCGGCAAAAATCGGGGGTGATCGAATACCGATAGGGTGATCGATTTATTAGAGGAATTACCGTACTACCTTTGCCTTTGATATTAAGAAATATATGTGTGCTTCAGTCAAGTGCCCATTCTACACATATAACAGTTTACTAAACTTGTCTAATTTTTATAAGGCTGAAAATCGTGCCTCATTGATCATTTATACTTTTAGAATTTGTGTCACAGTTTTCAACACATTTCTTTGTGACAGTTGTAACTATTATATATTGTTAAAGGTGAATACTCAGTACTACAGATATGGTTTTAGTAAACAGTAACAGTAAACAACAACTATAATATTTTCTTACATACATGTAGCTGCGAGAAGCAATGCAGAAAATCTATTTACAGAACTGTACTTTGTTTCCCATGCAGATGATCTCATTGGGTGTCAAGAGGAGGCCTTCTGGTGACTATTATGTAAAAAAATGCTAAAATCCTTGAGTTCCACTGCTAAGTTTTGATGTAATACCAGAAAATGTAAGGCTCAATTTAACTCAATATTTCGGCTCTTTGTTTTTTGTCAAAAATGTTACATGTACTCAAATAAATCTGATTGAATACTGAGAGCTACATGTATGCTTACCTCAAGTCCCTCCCACTTATGGCCTGTTCCCATGACAGCCAGTATGGTGGGGATCTTCAGGACAGTCACTGCATACCGAAACTCCATCTGACAATTCTTGGACTGTGCATACTGAATAGAAAGACACTTTTTAAAGTGAACGTAAAGGCTGCGACAACACACGCACTGTGTGGAAGAACTATATTAAAAGTATCATTTGGCAGCAACAAATATTTTTTTGTGATTTTTTCCCTTCCAAAAAAAAAATTCCAAACACGGGAATTATTGACTGATGCAACGAGCGACTGGAGTCGGCCATATCAGTTTATTGATTAGCCTTGCGCCAATGAAAACGCTTGTACGGAGCACGTGATATTTTCCTGTGACGTAGTATCACTTTGTTTTGGCATCGCTGTAGCACGAATTGTAATTGCGGTGGTGGAGAGCTCGGCTGTTTCAAGCGTGTTTTGATTGTGTTGCGTGTCTCCAGCAAGTGTTTACTGACCTGAAACGTTCGATGAACTACTCACTACTTTCGTCGACATCGGAGCGTTTTGGTTCAAACTGGTAACCCTGTAAACCTTCATTTGTCTCTTCGTCAGAACTTGAAGTCAGGCTAGCCTCCTCGTGCGTCGCTATGTTTACATGCTTTCTGCGCTTTCTAACTCCACGAAGTAAAGAGCTCCGAGGTGATACAACGTCACTGCTCTGAGTGAGATAGCCAGCATGGCGGCAGCCGGGGAACAATAATACAACGGAGATAATTTCGTTCGTACTCGGTGCAAAAAAATCCCCAAAAATATTTGTTGCTGCTATTTCAGTATTTCAATGTAGCTCTTTCCCACAGAGTGCATGTTGCCTCAGCCTTTACGTTCACTTTAAGAGAATTGTGAGAATAGGTAGCTTGGAGATCAAAATTCCAAAGTCTATGCAAAAATATTCTGAGATGTCCAGGCTAGAGTCACCTGAAGTAGTTTAAAATATAAAAGAAAATGGAGATCTGAAGCTGACGGCAGTAGCATAAAACCGAGGTGGGAAATGCAAAAACAGAATGGATAACATAAACCACTGCGTCATCTTAAATGGTGGTTCGCATAATGCAGCGATACACCCTAGACAATCAAACTCCCATTATTAGCATTGGTGCATTGTTGTATACTAAAGATGATAGCAATGTGATGTTTATGGGATGATATGAAAATGAACATCTTTATAGAACAAAAACAAAAGGACATTGTGACAATATCCCCCCTGATGAGGAATGTCGTCAACAACATCTAGTTCCATTCTTAAATCATACAAATACCTCATCACAATCTATGACTGTTTGCTGCAACACCCAATCACCCGAGCAGAACCACTGTGGTTGACATCTGTCTTGCGTTAAGCCTAACCGCCACAGGTGGCGCTGGTACTGTAAACACCTCTGCCGTCAGACGCTGTTCAGTCACCACAGTCAATTGAGTCATGCAACGCGGGAATGTCAGATCGATCAGTCGTTTGCTTGTCAGAACAGTCAACTGTCGAAAGTGTATAAAGGAATCGTAGCTCCGAGACGGACATCACTTTCGACAGGCTTTGTGAAAAACTACTTATGAGTCACTATTGCTATTCTCTGACGTACCCTCTTTCACCACTGAATTCTTTCTGATCTGGCGACTCCTTCAAACACTCCTAGAAGTGGACTTGTGGATCCCAGGCTTGCAACCTGGCGCAGATGTTCGTTGGGTATTCACAGATTTAGAGCCAGGTGTTGGCAACGTCTGAAAGGGAAGTAGCATGTTCCTATGCAGGATACTAACAGCATACTGAGTTTGCATGCTCTTCAGCATCAGCATCATTCGTATCAATACTCAAGTACGCATCCAACGCTACATGTGGATGCTGCCCAAACATAAGGTAAAATGGGAAGTACCAGGTACCTTCGGGCTCTGTGGCATTGTAAGAGTGAACAAGGGAGGAACGTACGTTTTCCAATCTGCTTTCTGTTCTACTGACAGGGTACCCAATCAGGGTGTGATTAAAGTGTTCACACATTCCAATCCCTTGAGGATGGTTTTTCAATGCCAGTTAACTTACACAACTCGGTTATAAACCACGACTCAAAATTTATGACTTGGTCACCGTCGAGCCGACCTGAAAAACCATAATGAACAAAGAATGTGTCAAAAAGTATACCAGCAGTAGTCCGCGCAGTTTGGTTACGAGTTGGAACAGCCTGGGCAAATCTTGTGAAGTAGTCGGCAAAATAGAGATCGGACAAGCTCAGAGAGCGATCCCTGCCTTGATGACCTATGTCATTGTGCAAGCTTCTGAGGGCAAAGTCCCGGAACTGTTTAGCTAGTACCAACTGAAACAGATCCTGGCCATCTTTCTTTGATTTCGGAAAGAGAACTGAATCCCTGTATACAAGCTTGTTCCACTCCTTCAACATGCACTTTACATCTTGGTCCTCTTGTGTTAATGCCCCTTTGCCTGGCCACTTCTCTGAATCTACAAATTGATAAACTCTACCTATGGCGTCATCCGTTACCGGCATCTGGCACACATGTCAACAGGAGGACTGCTTCCAAGTTAAACCCATGGGATTCGGAGAATGGGCGATGTACTGTTTGACTCCCACATATAGCTTTGACTACATCTAGGCAGCGGACAATCTTCGCATAATCGGGCACGAACCTCTGGTAACAAAACCTAGGAAAGTGCACAACTCACACACATTTCGAGGAATTGACCATTTCTTCGAAGCCTCTATCTTCTCAAGATCGGCAGCTATGCCCATTTTAGACACCACGTGACCCAGGTATTTCATCTCTTGTCTGAGAAAGTCACACTTGGATGGCTTTAGTTTAAGGGTTTGCTCTTCCAATCTGCTGAAAATGGATTCCATACGTCACAAGTGTTCCTCGTAGGTTTTTCAAAAAGATGATGACGTCTTCTGTGTAAACAAGGCACTATCTCAGATATAGGTGATGTAAGCAAGACTCCATCAGCCTTTGAAAAGTTGCTGGAGCATTTGTCAATCCAAAAGACATGTGGTTACATTCATAAAACCTAGTGGACCTACAGAAAATGCTGTCTTCTTTAACCTCGATCTGCCAGTACCCAGATCTAAGGTCCAGTTTGGTAAACCATGACGTACCTGCGAGACAATCCGAAGTCTTGTCAATATGAGGTAATGTGTAGATGTCACGCACCGAGCATTTTAATTCCCTGTAATCTAAACAGAATCGGAGACTATTATCTGGTTTCCGGACAAGTACGACGTTTGATCTAAAAGACTACTGGACATGTGTGTCCAACAATCTAGTAGTTTCTCAGCTTCTTCGCGTTGTTAGCCCACCATTGGTGATGGTGGGCTGTTCAAATCGCTTTTCGTCCGTGGTCCGTCCGTCCGTAAACAATTCTTGTTATCGCGATTTCTCAGGAACTACTGCATGGATCTTTCTCAAATTTGGTACACAGGTTCCCCTTGGGGTCTAGTTGTGCAAGAAAACTTTTTTGGTCCGATTCGAAAATCCAATATGGCCACCAGGCAGCCATCTTGGATTTCCCCATGAAACCTTGTTATCGCGATTTCTCGGGAACTACAGCATGGATCTTTCCCAAATTTGGTACACAGGTTCCCCTTGGGGTCTAGTTGTGCAAGAAACCTTTTTTGGTCCGATCCGAAAATCCAATATGGCCACCAGGTAGCCATCTTGGATTTCCCCATGAAACCTTGTTATCGCGATTTCTCAGGAACTACTGCATGGATCTTTCTCAAATTTGGTACACAGGTTCCCCTTGGGGTCTAGTTGTGCAAGAACCCTTTTTTGGTCCGATTCGAAAATCCAATATGGCCACCAGGCAGCCATCTTGGATTTCCCATGAAACCTTGTTATCGCGATTTCTCAGGAACTACTGCATGGATCTTTCTCAAATTTGGTACACAGGTTCCCCTTGGGGTCTAGTTGTGCAAGATACCTTTTCTGGTCCGATTCGAAAATCCAATATGGCCATCAGGCAGCCATCTTGGATTTCCCCACGAAACTTTGTTATTGCGATTTCTCAGGAACTACTGCATGGATCTTTCTCAAATTTGGTACACAGGTTCCCCTTGGGGTCTAGTTGTGCAAGATACCTTTTCTGGTCCGATTCGAAAATCCAATATGGCCACCAGCAGCCATCTTGGATTTCCCCCATGAAACCTTGTTATCGCGATTCCTCAGGAACTACAGCATGGGTCTTTCTCAAATTTGGTACACAGGTTCCCCTTGGGGTCTAGTTGTGCAAGATACCTTTTTTTGGTCCGATTCGAAAATCCAATATGGCCACCAGGCAGCCATCTTGGATTACCCCATGAAACCTTGTTATTTCTCAGGAACTACTGCATGGATCTTTCTCAAATTTGGTACACAAGTTCCCCTTGGGATCTAGTTGTGCAAGATACCTTTCCTGGTACGATTTGAAAATCCAGTATGGCCACCAGGCAGCCATCTTGGATTTTCCCATGAAACTTTATCATCATTTCTCAGGAACTACTGCATGGATCTTTCGCAATTTTGATACACAGGTTCCCCTTAGGGTCTTGATATGCAAGATGCCTTTTTCGGTCCGAATCGAAAATTCAATATGGTCACCAGGCGGCCATCTTAGACTTCCCCATGAAATTTTTTTATCATGATTTCTCAGGAAGTACTGCCTGGATCTTTCTCAAATTTGATACACAGGTTCAATTGTGCAAGATAACTTTTCTGGTCCGATTCCAAAATCCAGGATGTCCATCAGGCGGCCACCTTGGATTTCCCCATGAAACTTTGTTATTGCGATTTCTCGGGAACTACTGCATGGATCTTTGTTAAATTTGGTACACAGGTTCACCTTGTTGTCTTGTTGTGCAAGATACGTTTTCTGGTCCGATTCGAAAATTCAATATGGCCAACAGGCGGCCATCTTGGATTTTTCCATGCAAATTTGTTATTGTGATTTCTCAGGAAGTACTGCATGGATCTTTCTCAAATTTGGTACACAGGTTCCCCTTGGGGTCTAGTTGTGCAAGAAACCTTTTTCGGTCCGATTCGAAAATCCAATATGGCCACCAGGCAGCCATCTTGGATTTCCCCATGAAACCTTGTTATCGCGATTTCTCAGGAACTACTGCATGGATCTTTCAAATTTGGTACACAGGTTCCCCTTGGGGTCTAGTTGTGCAAGAAACCTTTTTGGTCCGATTCGAAAATCCAATATGGCCACCAGGCAGCCATCTTGGATTTCCCCATGAAACCTTGTTATCGCGATTTCTCAGGAACTACTGCATGGATCTTTCTCAAATTTGGTACACAGGTTCCCCTTGGGGTCTAGTTGTGCAAGATACCTTTTCTGGTCCGATTCGAAAATCCAATATGGCCACCAGGCAGCCATCTTGGATTTCCCCCATGAAACCTTGTTATCGCGATTCCTCAGGAACTACAGCATGGGTCTTTCTCAAATTTGGTACACAGGTTCCCCTTGGGGTCTAGTTGTGCAAGATACCTTTTTTTGGTCCGATTCGAAAATCCAATATGGCCACCAGGCAGCCATCTTGGATTACCCCATGAAACCTTGTTATTTCTCAGGAACTACTGCATGGATCTTTCTCAAATTTGGTACACAAGTTCCCCTTGGGATCTAGTTGTGCAAGATACCTTTCCTGGTACGATTTGAAAATCCAGTATGGCCACCAGGCAGCCATCTTGGATTTTCCCATGAAACTTTATCATCATTTCTCAGGAACTACTGCATGGATCTTTCGCAATTTTGATACACAGGTTCCCCTTAGGGTCTTGATATGCAAGATGCCTTTTTCGGTCCGAATCGAAAATTCAATATGGTCACCAGGCGGCCATCTTAGACTTCCCCATGAAATTTTTTTATCATGATTTCTCAGGAAGTACTGCCTGGATCTTTCTCAAATTTGATACACAGGTTCAATTGTGCAAGATAACTTTTCTGGTCCGATTCCAAAATCCAGCATGTCCATCAGGCGGCCACCTTGGATTTCCCCATGAAACTTTGTTATTGCGATTTCTCGGGAACTACTGCATGGATCTTTGTTAAATTTGGTACACAGGTTCACCTTGTTGTCTTGTTGTGCAAGATACGTTTTCTGGTCCGATTCGAAAATTCAATATGGCCAACAGGCGGCCATCTTGGATTTTCCCATGCAAATTTGTTATTGTGATTTCTCAGGAAGTACTGCATGGATCTTTCTCAAATTTGGTACACAGGTTCCCCTTATGGTCTAGTTGTGCAAGATACCTTTTTCGGTCCGAATCGAAAATCCAATATGGCCACAAGGCGGCCATCTTGAATTTCTCCTTGAAACATTGTTACAGTGAATTCTCACGAAATATTTCATGGATCTTTCTGAAATTTGGTACACATGTCCCACATGGGGCCTAGTAGTGCAGGATACCTTTTTTGGTCCGATTCGAAAATCCAAGTTACGCTTCAAATTAATTCGGTATTCTCGAGTTGTGACGTTCCATCACAAGAGTCGGCGGATCAAACGGTGCGGCATATTCTATATATTGACTATAGAGAATATCCATACCTTCACCTTCCATATCAAGGAGTTCAAATAATTCGGAATTAAAATTTATTTCTTCAAATTTTAAATCAGCTTTCTTTAGTCCATGCAGTAGCAAGTGAACTGCTCCACCCTTTCGTCTGCCGGCGGGTCGGCTACATGAACGGACGTCACTCTTGTGACTCAACGTCACAACTCGACAACTGTAGACTACTGCATGTTTCGATCCAAGGGAGATAATCAGGATTCAGGCACTTTCGAAGTTTCAACATTACTGCACGGACCGGATCCCTTCAGTATTAAGTAGTGTACCATCTTACTATTTTCGAGCATGGTATCTTAAAAGAGATATCTCAAAATAGCCGTATAAACAGAACAGAATTAGCATTCGTTCTTAATTATAAAATCTTAAGTATTGGTCTTAAGTATTGAAGATTGGTCTTCGCTTCCAGTACCCAATGATGACATGTGCAAAAAAATAAATAAAAAAAAATACTACGAAACAAAGGCGAAGAATCCTCCGTACATGTACATTCACTTTCAGACTAACTTTGCTCATTTCTCTTATATTATAACAACCGACATGAGTACAGTTTCTAGAAATCTTGAAACTCCTGAAACTTAGATTATATCTTGGTGTTTTTCAGTGGCCTTTTCTGATCCTTTTCGCTCAGATTCAAAATTCTGTAAACAAAATTACAAGTCAATCGTTTGTTCTTAGTAACAATGGACAAAAAGATCCTCTAGTCATTAGCTTACAATTATCGGACAATGGTGGGCGCCAAGATCCTTCAGGATCTCTCGTTCTATCAAAATCTGGCTACTATCCAGGTTTACACCCAGATCCTTTATTGACCTAGTTCCAGTCTCCTTAACCCTTTCATTACTACCAGAACCTACTCTCTGATCAATAAGTCTGACCAACTGCCATCTTAATGATGTGAGGCGAGTTTGAAGTTGATTTGTTGAATTGTTCTCAGGATATATTGTTCAAAACAGGGACATATTATATATGGGTGTAAGAAATCCGAGATGGTAGATGGCAGCCATCTTGGAATATGCAGCTCAGTGAAAATCAATACAAATTGCTGCTTGCTGATTTGAGTCTGCAAGTTTGAAGTCGAATTGGTTGAATTGTTCTCAAGATACCGCATTCACAACGTGAGCGAGATTGAAAATTCACAATTGGATTACACAGCTTAATAAAAACTAATACCACCCGCCGTCTCATAATCAATATAATCAAAATATCACCTTCACAACATGGGGGGATAGAAAATTCAAGATGGCAGTCATCTTGGACTACGGAACTCCATGAACACCAATACTAGCTACCGCCTCATGGATGTGAAGTTACTTGCCAAGTTTGAAGTTGATCAGTTGAATTTTTTCAAGATATCACGAAAACTGGCACCTTCGGATCATGATAGAACTGAGAGGAAACCGGGATAAACTGCCCTCCCGGTTTAAGCTGAGAAACTTCTCATTTCATCATCTCAAAGACTTTGAGAAAGTGTCTCAATTAATTGGATGTGACTCATGCCAAATTATGTGAAAATGAAAACCCGAGGGGTTCAAGTCCCCCGACGTTGAAAAAATTGATTTGACTTGGAACCGTAACTTTCAGTACCCAGCATGTGAAGCAATACCAAGTGAGATCCAGTGGCAAGGTACCCACAATACTAAATTTGTCCTAATCCGGTCAGGATTTCAGAAGATATTGTATGAAAACAAATTTTAATTTGGCCCGCAGGTGGCGCCAACTATAGGTGGGTCAGCGTGAAAAACAATCCCAAGTGAGATCTTGAGGCGAAGTACCCACATACAAAATTTTAAAGAATCTGTTCAGTTCTTCGAAAGTTATATTGTCTGGAAACAAAATTTTAACTTAGACCCAGTTGGCGCCACCTGCAAGCAGATCGGCATGAAAAACAATCCCAAGGGAGATCTTGAGGCGAGGTACCCACATACCAAATTTGAGAAGAATCCATTCATTTTTGCAGGACTTATTGTCCGGATCCCTTATAAAAAAAAACCACGGTAAAAAGTATGGTAAAAAAACCATGGTTTTTTGGGACAGGTAATTACCATACAAATTACCGTGGTAATTACCATACAAAACCGTGGTAATTACCATACAAAACCGTGGTAATTACCATACAAATTACTGTGGTAATTACCATACAAAACCGTGGTAATTACCATACAAATTACCGTGGTAATTACCATATAAAACCGTGGTAATTACCATACAAAACCGTGGTAATTACCATACAAATTACCGTGGTAATTACCATGGTAATTACCTGTCCCAAAAAACCGTGTTTTTTTTTACCATACTTTTACCATAGTTTTTAACCGTGTTATTCATCCAATCCTGGGATTCACCGTGGTATTTACCTTACTATTAACCTACAAATTACCATGGTATCTACAAACCATTCACCATAAATTACCAAATTATCATATTCTGCCTCATGCAATTAGCATACAATTTTTTTACCATACTTTTATCATGGCTTTTTAACCGTGGTAATCATCCAATCTTGGGATTCATTGTGATATTTTACCTTACAATTAGTCAACAAATTACCATGGTATCTAAAACACACTCCCCATAAATTAACAAATTATCATATTTTTTCGCCATGCAATTTTCTACAGACAATTGTTCAAAATCGAATATAATGGTCTCTAAAAGAACTGTATCAGAATGAGTATTGTTAATGGTAAACTTTTAAGAAAATGATGGCTGTGTGGAGATAAAGTGGGGTTCCACAAACAATGAAACTGTGATTCTGCAACAGCAACTCTCGAATTCACTGCAAATGCAACTCATCGGATAAGAAAGTGCAGACTTATTTCCCAGGAACGAATAAAAGAAAAAATGGTTGGGTGAAGTTTCAACTGATTTAATGAAGCAAGACAAAATATTTATACAGTAAACATGATATATGTGAGTCGGTCTTTCCTTGTGTGTCTGTTTCCTATACTAAAGTAACAATCAATGTTATCCCCTCATTTCTTCAGCTGTCTTCATTTCAAATTCTTTGCAGCGTTGTTAAGTTTCTCTCGCATGAAGAACTTTATCTCCGACAATGTCTTCTGGTGGAATTGTTGCTGCACTGAATCTGAAAAAGAAAGAAATATATACTATAGATAAACTGCAGATATTATACCCCAAGCTGTAAACTGACCAACATAGAATTACATCTTTTAAAGGGAGGTAACTCAATTCTATGATGCGTGTCAAGTAACATAATACAGCGTATAAATAAAGTGGTACCACTGACTGAATAATCAACACAAGAGAATGTTCCTTATCATTTTAAGATGGCCACATCAACCAGGTCTACATCTTTCAAAGGGAGGTAACTCAAGTCTATGATATTTGTCAAGTAAAATAATACAGCTTATTATTAAAGTGGTAACATTGACTGAATAGTCAACAATAGAGATGGTTCAATATAATTGATGGGGACATAACCAGGTCTACAAAGATGGGAGCAGAGTAATAAACGCATAATGATTCTGAGGAAAAATTGTGCGACGGGGTGCGATGGTGTAACTCTTTCCAGGTTGCCATGTAGTTATAATGGACCCTATGCATACCAGTCTATGGAAATGGCCCCTACAAGGAACTGACCTCAACTGAGAGAAGCTGATGTGCATATAGGCTTTATTCAGGTTGATTTTTTTATTGCCACCAATTAATTTTCACAAAAAAGTGTCTGTTATACTTACTTGCAATCTCCCGGACATGACTGGGATCCATGCCTGGCTTTGCTTGGAGGCCCCCGGTTCGCTTCCCCCCGCCAACAGAATGCATGGATAGAAACTCGTCACGATACAGAGCTTGAAGGAGGGTGTTCATCATCTTCCTCGAGTCTTAAAATTCCAGAAGATATGGAAAACTGAAATGGCAAAATTTGATGCAATGGATTAGTCCCATCAATGCCTTTTATTTCAATTCAATTCTATGAAAATAATCTGTATGTATTTGATATGCACAGGGAAAACAATATCATATGTGATTCAATTTGCAAGTAACAAATAGCCGAGAATGGTCATGCTTATCAGTGTTGTGTGAAAAGAGAAGTGAAAATACAAAAAAAAAACTGAAAAGACAAGATATGATGTAATACGACATTACGTTAGTCCCATGAATGAGACTTTTTAGGAAAATAAGTTGCAGATTTTATGTTGTATGCATAAGAAAACATTATCGCATCTCATTCAATGTTTAAGTAACAAATAGCAGACAATATTCATGCTTATCAATGAATTATGAAGCTTACATTCCCAAAATGTGAAAACAGCTTACCAAAGATTCTTCACCTGCCTCCGATGTGTCTTCCGTGGTCACCCATTCCATTCCATCTCTAGAAACATCGACAACGACTGGGCTGGTGTCAGATGTTGTCGGGGAGGATGGTCTCACTGTGACACAGTGGTCGTCTTGGTGGTGGATCGTTGACTCACTGGGGCTTACAGTAGCGAGATGCTGGGTTGGCAGACTGGTTCGTTGTTGGGGCTGAAGTAAATCGGATAACTTTTCCACCAAGGATGGAAGACCTGAAAAGAGAAATATTCATGGTTTTATAATTTATATGCCATATGGGTACATTCCAAACTTAAAATCAATTAAGAGTTCAAACCAAGGCATAATGAGGTAAATATGCTGGATTCTATACCCCGGTTGCTATGGTTCACATAATTTATAGAGCCCGCCTGTTTACTAACTACGATACGAGTGAGTTCAAATCAACGTCGCACCAGTTATATTTCAGCAACACGGCGACGACAACCCCTTTCACAATATTGATAATTTCTTAACTTTGCTAAATATAACGAGCTTACTATTTATGAAATTTGTTACTATAGAGAGCTTGCTATTCCCCAATTTAGTCGGGTCTTACGACAAGCATACTGGGACTGAGGCCCTATTCCTTTTAACGACACCTAGCAGCCCCACGGAGCTAACTACGATACAAATTTTACTTAAGGAGAATTACTTGGTAAGACTTTCGATTAATTCCTCCAAATTCAACTAACCGGCAAGGGAAGAAACTGTAGTCACTAAGGATTCATCCGTTGCCCTGAGGGCCTTTTTTGTTTCCTGAAGGTCTGCGACTGCCCGCTGTAGATCAGCTACTTCTTTCCGCAATTCTGCTACCTCTGACTGTGATTGCGATGTCACCTGTTCGTGAAAAGGACAATTTGTATATACAATTTACAATAATACAAAATACATATTTTGATTCAAATTACTGTTTCAGTACTGTACATGTAGAAATTAACGTTTCACAATATTACAATTATTAACATGTACAGTATGTCACTGAAGGTTTTGGAAATGGTTCTATTATTCATGTAGTCAAGTACATGTACCTGGCCTGTTATCTAATAAAAAAACCCAAATATTTGTGACATCAATTCTCTCTGTTCATGTCTTTTACCAATGTTATGCATGCTGGTTTTCTCCTTATAAAATGGTGCAACCACTATATCATTATTTTCAAAACTTGATAATTATTATTCTTCAAGTTTCAGTCAAACAATTAGTCAAACAATCAAGAGATACAAAATGTTTTTACTAACATATAATTTTCATTTTTTTGAAGTTGTCGATATCATAGAACCATATTATAATCTCTATGTTTGCACATTTTTGGTGTTTAAGATACATGTTTCGCAATCAAGTTTCATTTATAAACACAACCTTTGCCAATGCTGGCTTTGTGCACAATAAAAAAATGTTGACTCAGCAAGTTTTTGTATCATAAAACAATTACATAGACAGACAAAATAAATACTCACTGCTAAATCTCAAAACTCGGGCTGCAACTTTCTGGACTTTGCCATTCTTCATTGGACAGTTGACTTGACAATGACACACAGTGTCAATGCCCCAGCCCCAGGTATCGTTGTTCATATCATTGTTGTTGTTGTTGCGGCATTTCCATAATCCGCCACCCCGGTCCGCTCGACCAGTAACACCATGAACACAACATCATATTCATTGTTGAGCTACTCAGTTTAGTCGATCAAACGATCAACTTTGCTTGACCACACAGTAGGCCAGCTGGGTTACAGTGAAGAGTCAAAACAACGCGAATTTTCTCACACAAACCATGAAACAACCCACAACTCCTCGACATTTTAGCCTCGTTTCCGTCATGATGAGCGCGCCATCTATCGGCCAAATAAGAAAGACAACTCTTCTTTATAATTTACGGCCTGGCGGTGATTTATCAGCGCGAGTATTGTCATATACATGAATATATCGGTTATTTAATAGATTGTTGTTTTATTTTTGATTGAAACTATATAATTCATCACATTATGAGCTGTATACGATCGGCATATATAGCATTCATCTGAATGCATGATTACTAACCAAACAAAAAGTCCTTTTTCAGCCGTAAGAAAAGACAAGTTATGATCTTTACAGTCTCCAAGCAGAGGTGTAAATGGTGTATTTTATTAAAGTGCCTATATGTGGTTCTGAAACGGAGAATATAACAAAGACTTACGAAGTGCCTTGCATTGTTGATGCGCCCATTTGAAACAGCAAGCAAATTTGATGGCAGTGGCACCATGTTGTTTTATCCACGATTAAGTCGGATGTACCGGTACATATGAAGTATCTTCATGGCTTATTGAACGGTGTCATTGTCTGCTAGCGCGAGCTAGTGTGATTAAGGTGTGAACTCAACAGGACGTTTTTACAGTCAATGTATGGTAGGAAAAAAACCTACGTTTTATCAGTGGTTTTACTGTGTGGATATATGGATATGTGAGCCATTATTTGTAATGGAATATGTATGTAAACCTATAGTTTGGCAATTTTGTGTGATATTTCGAAAGTAATAATTATGAAATAAAACTTTATTATTGTAAGAAACTCTTGTTTTCTACAAAGATCAACTTTTAGGGAACATTTCATAGAAACACAAATTGTCTCAGAAAAGTGTATGGTACATACATGTGACACTAGATTGCTGGGTATTGTGAACCTGAATTACCACGGTTCGTCTGATGTTTGATTTACTATTATGATTTGTTACCACAGATTTGAACAATGAAGTTTCACAGTCTACCATTGAACATCATAGTTGACCACGGTTCGTTGTATGGTAAAGCATGGTAAAATTGACCATACATTTTATTACCATATTTATTACCGTATGGATTCACGATACATTATCATGGATTTTCATGGTTCAGCCTGGAATACCATGGCTCACCACGGTTCGTTGTATGGTAAACCAAGGTAAACTTTACCATACAATCTTTTACCACGGATTCACCATGAATTACCATGGATGTTCATGGTTCAGCCTGGAATACTGAGGTTCAACACGGTTCGTTGTATGGTAAACCACGGTAAACTTTACCTACAATCTTTTACCTGGATTCACCATAAATTACCATGGATGTTCATGGTTCAGCCTGGAATACTGAGGTTCAACACGGTTCGTTGTATGGTAAAGCAAGGTAAACTTTACCATACAATCTTTTACCATGGATTCACCATAAATTACCACGGATGTTCATGGTTCAGCCTGGAATACCGTGGTTCACCACGGTTCGTTGTATGGTAAACCACGGTAAACTTTACCATACAATCTTTTACCTCGGATTTACCATACATTACCATGGATGTTCATGGTTCAGCCTGGAATACCGTGGTTCACCACGGTTCGTTGTATGGTAAACCACGGTGAACTTTACCATACAATATTTTACCTCGGATTTACCATACATTACCATACAGAACCGTGGTTTACCATGCATTACCATACTTTACCCTATGGTAATGTATGGTAAACCACGGTTTTTTTTTATAAGGGATACTTAGGTCGGACGAATGCAAAATTTTAACTTGGCCCCCAGGTGGCGCCACCTATAGGCAGATCGGCGTGAAAAACAATCCTAAGTGAGATCTTGAGGAGAGGTACCTACATACTAAATTTGAAAATAATCCGTTCAGTTTTTCAAAAGTTATTGTTCGGAAACAAAATTTTAACTTGGCATCATCTATAGGCGAATCGGCATGAAAAACAATCCCGAGAGATCTTGGGGCGAGGTACCCACATACCACATTTGAAAAGAATCCGTTCAGTTTTTCAAAAGTTATTGTCCGGAAACGAAATTTTAACTTTTAATTTAACCACCTTGAGGCGGATCGGTGCGAAAAACAATCTCGAGCGAGATCTTGAGGTGAGGTACAAGGTACCCATACACCAAATTTAAAAAGAATCCATTCAGTTTTTCAGATGTTATTGTCCGGAAACGAAATTTTAACTTGGCCCCCAAGTGGCGCCACCTATAGGTGGATCGGTGCGAAAAACAAGCCCAAGCGAGATCTTGAGGTGAGGTGGCCCTCCACAGTTTTGTAGTAATGGCCCCTCTCTAATTTCATAATACGATAGACTGCCCTTGTTCTGCTACATCATAATTCTTCTTGTCTTCTTAATAGCTTATATCTATAATGCCATCCTATTCAGCATTATCAACGCTATTCAGCATTATCTTCGTCTACACGCTGATCGGGATCATGGAGTAAAGTTTGTCCTGCCTCAGTTATGCCCCTTGGGTGTGCCTAAAAATCGGGACTCATTTACGGGAAGAAAATCTGACAAAAAACGGCAAGGTTGACACCCACTTTTGTTTGCCTTTTTAAGTTGAGACCGGACCAGGGAACGTGAGTTAGAAGTTTAATTGAAATCGCTCTTACAGATTTTTCTAGAAATTGAGCCGAATTTGACCATTTTTCGACATTTTTAAGGGGTTTTCTAGGAAAAATGAAGCAAGCATGGAGGAGAATGTTCGAGTTTAATTTTTCTATAACATAGCAGTGTTATATCTTAAAATAATAGTTTCATCATGCTCTTTCAGAAAATATATACATATAAGTGATTTGGGTTGAAGGTTTTACGACAACTGGTGGCCGAAAAACGAACCCATAGTCTATTCCATGCCGAATGGAAGAATCTCTGGAGTGCACCCTTTAAGGCATAATAGTGGAGTCTTAATGTAGACTCCGTTACGGAGCGGAGATGTATCATTACGCCAGATTGTTTAATTTTGACTGCCTAGTTACACCTGAAGCGCTATTTTCGGAAGCAGGTGGAAAGAAGACCAGGAGTTCGATTAAAATAATCCGCAGTGTGTCCATTAGTATACTATTGAGGTTATTGCATACTGTATTCCATACAACAGTTATCTCCCCCTGGAATGAGATTTCGGTGGATATTATGGCAGAACGAGGTCCTTTGCCAGTGTAAATTTTCTTTACAAGAGAATTCATTTACAGTCCATAAAGGATGGAATGGATGTATATTATTATGGTTGTACGAATTATTTCTCAAGTTTCTGAAGTATTTCTCATGTTTCTAGGAGAGAATTTAGTGCAAAATTACCAATAATTTGACTTGGTTACATCTCTTATTTGCATTTTCCCCGCGTTTCTGCTATCATTGGAAAGCGGAAAAGCAATCAGGGCCTTCATATTGCCGAATGGATGACCATTATTAACCCTTTCACCGATTATTTCCCCTGACAAAAGTGACCTGCTGACGATCAATTCCCTGAGAACTGTTAAAATTTGTATATGTTGTCTTTGGAATGTCAGAAAACGTGTTTGCGTCTGAGATTTGTAGAAAAACATAGGGACCCCGTCTCCACAATGAACACTCCGGTGTTATTTGCTCCAGTTTTATAGCAAAATAAATCAAATAGCATACAAAATTAGGTTTTACTTCAAGAGAATGCGCTTTCCCCGGCTTTCTCGACTTGAAAACGTCAAAATTCAACGGAGAAATCGTCTTTTTTCGATCGCATTTGACGGTGTTTATCTCGAGTTGTACTCGGCCATTTGCAATGTTTGACCTCTCATTCGAAAGCGTGGGCTTTCCCCTTTCTGTACATGACATGACCTGGGACGGATGGCAAAAATAAAACGGAGGATACGATTGGATTGAAAATGATGTAATTCCATTTTTCCAGCCACTGTCTACGCGCTTCTTATCTGCTGGCGGATGGAGGTCACGTGGGCGAAATTACGCATACCGATTGGCTCGTCGTCCGAAAGCGGCAACCATCTTGGGCGAAATAGAAAGTTGGTTGTCAAACTTTGTGGATCAAGACTCGTAAAAATATGGAAATAAACTTTGCCGGTTGTCGTTGGCAGTTTTAATCGTCTGGGGAATATTCACCACGCTTTACCAGTCGTGTAACATCAAAAATACAGGAGTTAGGATGAGGTTTTCGATGATTTTTTTCATTTCTGCGGCTTGCTGCCGAGAGGCCCGTCACACGGTATGTGGAAAAAAACGCATTTTTCGCTCCGATTTTTTCGTTCAACATCTAATTTTGCTTTATTTCTTTTGCGGAACAAACAAACAATTTCGAGAATCAAATTGATCAAGGTTTTGACTTTCCAGAAGTATACAGTGTTTGATAGGTTTCCGTTAAAACGAATGCAAAAAAATAAAAATGCTGTACCCATCGTGATGGCCAACAGGTTTAAAGCTAACCCGATCAACCGGGGATGATCGTACGGGTGGCACTCTCGTTTTCCCCGTACACCGGGTTTAATCGGTGAAAGGGTTAAGAAGAAATAGGTTAATTTTGAGTTTTGTTCTCGAAAATCCTGCTAGAATTGGCAAAAGTGATCAAAACAAAGATGGGGTAGGGGGAAAGTTATCGGTCGGATTTCCCAAAATAATATGTATAACTGGCAAGTGTTGTATACCGCCATACTCGCAAACACCCTGAGATTACGATACATGTGAATAATTAATTTCGTAAAAAACATCCTGCCCCTTAAGGTGGTCCTCCACAGTTTCGTAGTAATGGCCCCTCTCTAATTTCATAATACGATAGACTGCCCTTGTTCTGCTACATCATAATTCTTCTTGTCTTCTTAATAGCTTATATCTATAATGCCATCCTATTCAGCATTATCAACGCTGCAAACGAGTACGTACAAATTGAATGCTGGCTTCGTCTACATGCTGATCGGGATCATGGAGTAAAGTTTGTCCTGCCTCAGTTATGCCCCTTGGGTGTGCCTAAAAATCGGGACTCATTTACGGGAAGAAAATCTGACAAAAAACGGCAAGGTTGACACCCACTTTTGTTTGCCTTTTTAAGTTGAGACCGGACCAGGGAACGTGAGTTAGAAGTTTAATTGAAATCGCTCTTACAGATTTTTCTAGAAATTGAGCCGAATTTGACCATTTTTCGACATTTTTAAGGGGTTTTCTAGGAAAAATGAAGCAAGCATGGAGGAGAATGTTCGAGTTTAATTTTTCTATAACATAGCAGTGTTATATCTTAAAATAATAGTTTCATCATGCTCTTTCAGAAAATATATACATATAAGTGATTTGGGTTGAAGGTTTTACGACAACTGGTGGCCGAAAATGGACCCATAGTCTATTCCATGCCGAATGGAAGAATCTCTGGAGTGCACCCTGAGGTATCCATACACCAAATTTAAAAAGAATCCATTCAGTTTTTCAAAAGTTATTGTCCGGAAACAAAATTTTAACTTGGCCCCCAGGTGGCGCCACCTGTATGTGGATCGGCGTGAAAACCAATCCCAAGCAAGATGTTCAGGTGAGGTACCCACATACTAAATTTGAAAAGAATCCGTTCAGTTTTCCAGAAGTTACTGTCCGGAAACTAAGTCGGACGGACGCACAGACGGACGGACCCCAATTCTATAGTCCCCCTCTAGCCCTTCGGGCGTCGGGGGACAATTAGGGTGACAACATCTTTGTATGTTATTTTCACATACCTGATCAGAGACACAGGCCACCATGACCTTGGCACGACGGAGACCCTCAGCTATGTCCTCGTATAGTCCACTCTGTCAACACAATATACATATGAATACAGATCAGAGACACAGAGGACCTTAGCATGACAGACTCTCAGTTATATCCTCATATTGTCCAGTCTGTCAACACACTATACATACAAATACAGATTAGAGACACAGGCCACCATGACCTTAGTCTTGTTAGTATGACAGAGACTCTCAGTTATGTCCCCGTATAATCCACTCTGTCAACACAATATACATACAAATACAGATCAAAAACACAGACCACCATGATCATAGTTTGACAGAGACTCAGTTATGTCCATATATAGTCCACATGCACACTGTCAACAAAATATACATACAAATATAAATCATAAATTCAAACCATGTCAGTGGAATGGTACAATAACATATCAAGTTACATATTTTAATAATTTCACCCCAAATTTGGGAGAGATTGAACATGCAGAAAGAGTGTTGAACAGACTGAATATCAAAGGATTCTCCATGATAGTGTCTTACCCTTCCCACTTGTTCTACATCCATCCAACAGGACACACCATTCTTGGTCAGGAAATCCTTCACCTCCCGGGGGTCGCCCCAGCCCATTGATCCAGGCTTTTCCTCCGTTCCACCCTCTATGGCACGCCGTGAGTTGCTCCAGCAATAGCTCACAAAACAGCTTGAATGTTCCTTATCCTAAAGATGCAGTCGGAGAAGATTCAAATTCAAATATATCAAACATGTTGGAAGAAAATACATCAACAATATATCAGTTGTGTTCACAATATGTACCCAGGTAAACTGACAAAATCCTATGAAAGTTGCATAGCTAGCAGGTGAACAACAGCCTGTCTGAAACGGCATGTTACCATCACAACTAAAGTTCTTTTTCTCGACGAGGCTCCATAGTGAAGTTTGCATGAAGGTGGAAATGAGGCAGCAATAACCGAGTTAATGCTAAAGAGTGTTCATTTGTCCAAATATTGCTCAGGAGGATATATTACTTCTATTCACATCTTGACCTATGGCCTTTAAATATATGTGGAATATTCAGTCTCCAGCTCTCTTTGTTATCCAGATATTGCATTCAAAACATGTGGGACAGATGGATGCACAGCATTTTCATAGTCCCCTTTCGCTGCAGGTGTTTGTCGGAGGTCAATAATGGATGAACAAATGTGCTTCACATGTGTCTGTTACACTGGTAACCTTGAGCGTGTATAGCATCCTCAGGGCAACAAAAATGCTGCCTCTCTCAAAACCAGTTGATATTCCATAATATTCGTCAAAATTAGGGGTACTGGGGACTCTAAAATTGACATTTAAAGTTGATATAGCACCAAAACTATACATTTCACAATGTTACAGTCAAATTACAGTGTGAAATTATACATTCATGAAATCTACATTTATATTTGTATGAATTCAAATTTGTATTATACTGTATTAAACTAGATGAACAGATGACTTATATGCCTGCATAGAACAGCATGCTAGGAAATGTAAAAAACAAATGGCACAAGGCCATGGTTGTATGTGAAGAAGAGCACAATTTTCAAATTGCCTATCATATATGCAAATAAATCAACTTTCAACATAATACAGATGTGAATGACAGTATAAATAGACCATGTAGACCATTCAAACCTTGGTTTTGTCAGTTCGTTGTTTTAA
The DNA here is from genome assembly GCA_036873755.1 of Hanleya hanleyi. Classification (NCBI taxonomy): domain Eukaryota; kingdom Metazoa; phylum Mollusca; class Polyplacophora; order Lepidopleurida; family Hanleyidae; genus Hanleya; species Hanleya hanleyi. Next base: position 61,466 of record JAVTVY010053609.1, read on the forward strand.
AGCATGGATTAGTTCTTTGATCCTGCTGTTATATTCAGGCATCCTCTGAAAGTTCACATAGACCTGAAGACAAAAATTCAGAAATGTATTAAACAATCTTTAATTTGTAGTTGTGAAGCAAGGAATACAGACTTCCTGAGATCTAACTGTCTGGCTGAGAAAGATGTGAAATGATGTTATTGCCTATTTGATGTCAGACCAAGGTTAGGCACCGGACAATGCTTTAACATTGACAATACCACGAAAATCAGAAAATAGGAATCACTGTGGCTTCAAAATACTGAAAATCCAAACAGATTTGAAGACATTTGCAAACAGAAGGCATCACATTCAAATATCCATGAATAAAATAATAAAGCTTGGGTTAATGTCACACTCAAGAATATTTCGCTCATATGGCGAAGCCATTCTGAGAGGTGGAGGAAGCCAGAGTACCCGAAGAAAACCAGCACTTGTCGGCAAGTAACTGGCAAACTTTCTCACATGAACCAGCGGGGCAACCCCTGTCGGTGTGAGGCTATCACCAGCGAAGCACCCTAGACCACTTGATCACCGAGGGCTCCTGCCAACATGGTCAATGTAAAGAAATTCTGCATAACGTTGTGTGGGCAATGACGTTGTTTCACACCTTCTGGAGCTAAAGAGTTCGATCTCAGGACAGTCCTATTGAATTCACCCAGCCTAACAATAACTTGGAAACTTGACGTAAGAAAAACCCATTGTAAACAGAAGGCTTTTTGGTAACTCTTTTTATTAATAAAAATGTATCTCTTTTTTTTCTGTGGCTTTGTTTCAAGAAAGAATGCAAATTCTAGTCCTGATTGGAAGTCTCCCATGTGGAACAATTAAGGTGTGCTACATAATGCCTGAAAATAAGGCACTAGACATTACCCTATCACCCCCACCTCCATCACATTCAGAGGATATGATACAAACCAGGACCATTTAACCCATTATATCTGTATGTCTCATTCTGACTTGTAGGTGTTTATTAGAGATGTCAGGTGCTAATTTTCAGGCTTGGAAAGAATTGTTATATGCCCGGTCACTCACGTCCTGTCCACAGAGTAATCCAATCTTACTCTTCTTCCACTCCATGCCTGTTCCTAGAATCACCAGGATCACAGTCTTCCTCAGTGTATCCCGGGCAAAGTACACCAGATCTCGACAGGTCTTGTCTACCACATACTCATCCGACATGCCCACGATCACAATCTAGAGAATAAGAAGTTGAAGCAATTTCAGAGTAATTGACTACTAATGAAAGTTTAATGGCAGTGGTCATGTACAGGGCATCATAACGTGTCAAGTGCTGGATATCAAGTACCCTTGTTCCAAATTACAGATCCTCATCATCTGGACACCAACCATAGAATGATAAAGATACTGAAAATTAAGACTCGAGTCCCAGGTGAAAGTGTTGAAATTATGTAAATTTTATTTCCAAGGTACATTATTAAACATATTTCGAGGTGAAGTTATTTTGGTGAAATTCCTTATGATTTCTAATGTTAAATTTTGGAAGCACTGGCTAAATACTTGGTGCTAATCAGACTTAACCTGCTAATCCACTGTTAATTCTGGTGATTGCTGATCACAGTCTCCAGGTTTTCTTTGTTTTCTGTTTCTAATAACACATTTTACACCCGCTTCTTCTGATTGTTTTAAACAGCATTATTTGAGAAGTGTCTCATTTTTTTCTAATTTTGCTCTCATTGGGAAGTTATCGCTGCATGTAATACACAAACTGTCTCGTCTTTGTATTACAGAAATAAAACTCTGTAATGTAATAAACTAAATTGTGGGATGAAATTAAAACAAGTGGTTCCGCCTGTAGATCGAGCCTTTTAGAACGCTTCAAAAGTAGCAATTCAACTCCAAATTGTGTCTCTTAGAGTCAACACTTAAGTTGACATTGTTTGAAGGATATGCTTTAGATGAACCTGTACAATCTAATAGCAGGTCTTTAGTGGACTTGCATATTCTATGGTTAAGATGTAAAATTTCAAAATAGTGCAGATGGGAAAGGATTAGGTTGAGAAATAGAGTGTGGGCATGTACTTGGGAGATGTAGATGAAGTCAATAATACTGCAGCATGATACAAGCTACTTTTGACCCTTCAGATATGGGCTTGAGGCAAAGCTTAGATTCAGAGAGAGAGAGGGTCGTGCTCCAACACGAAGTTGGCCATGGGGGAGCGGGTCTAATCATGATGTTAGCTCCAGGAATACGTGATGGTTGGGATGGGACGAGGATTAGTTTAGGATATAGAAGGTCAGTACCCCTGGAGTGGGCATGACTGGGGAGAGTTGGTCTAATAAGTGTAGTGTGATGTAAGCTCCTGGAATATATTGGGTTGTGGCCAGGCAAGGCTTAGATTAGGAGAGAGAGGGTAGGACACCGTACTCCTGAGGTAGTCATGTCTAGGACGGGGGAGTAGGCATGACAGTTGAGGGTGGAGCATTAAGGCTTAGGTTATGAGATAGAGGGATGGGCTGAATCAGGGGAGAATCAGCTTAGACTTCCTAGAGATAGCGGATGAAGCCCAAACCGATTCCAAAACTTTAACATTGACCTTAATGTGTCCTGAAACTGGGACATATTGACAGACACAAAGCAGATACATGTAGATAGATCTTGAAAGGTTCAAACATATTTTAAATGTGCATAGCCAGTTTGAATCTGCCTGGTAAGTTATAGCATCTATAAAGAAGAAAATTTTACTAAAACAAGAAACAACAAAATTTAATTAAAAATAATTTGCTTATCAAGAAACTGAATGATAAACCATTCACTGAATCATCACCTTTCAAAACATCATTTATAGGTGGAGTGATTCTTATTATATAAAGCAAAATCTGAAGAGGTGTGAAATATTTGTGGGGCCATTGACCTGGAGTCCTTAACAGAATTCAGAGTACATTAAATATCTATCAATATCATAAAATGGGATTCAAAATCACTTACATCAGATTCTTTCAGTGACATAGTGAGCTTGGTCAAATCATCATTCTCACCATGTTCAGTAGCGGTCCTACAATCATTGAAAAATAAATTTCAATAAATTGATGATAAACACAATATTGTATCAACTTATATGTCAATAAAACTAATATTGTTATTTCATTTCACTCAGTAATTGGAGTTTTACTCAAGCATCTGCCTGCACAGCCAAGATGGAGATTCTGGTCTCCTATTCCTCTTGTCTGTAGTTATAGTGACAAAAATATATGAAACAGAACCATTATCACAGATAATACTTACACATGTAAGTTAACAGATCCAGTGCCACAGGCAATGCTTACACATCTAAATTAATAGAACCATTGTCACAGGCAATGCTTACACACCTACATTAACAAAACAATTGTCACAGGCAATACTTACACACCTACATTAACAAAACCATTGTCACAGACAGTACTTACACACCCAAGTTAACAGAACCAGTGTCACAGGCAATACTTACACACCTAAATTAACAGAATCAGTGTCACAGGCAATACTTACACACCTAAGTTAACAGAACCAGTGTCACAGGCAATACTTACACACCTAAGTTAATAGAACCATTGTCACAGGCAGTACTTACACACCTACATTAACAAAACCATTGTCACAGGCAGTACTTACACACCTAAGTTAACAGAACCAGTGTCACAGGCAATACTTACACACCTAAGTTAACAGAACCAGTGTCACAGGCAATACTTACACACCTAAGTTAATAGAACCATTGTCACAGGCAGTACTTACACACCTACATTAACAAAACCATTGTCACAGGCAGTACTTACACACCTAAGTTAACAGAACCAGTGTCACAGGCAATACTTACACACCTAAGTTAACAGAACCAGTGTCACAGGCAATACTTACACACCTAAGTTAATAGAACCATTGTCACAGGCAGTACTTACACACCTACATTAACAAAACCATTGTCACAGGCAGTACTTACACACCTAAGTTAACAGAACCAGTGTCACAGGCAATACTTACACACCTAAGTTAACAGAACCAGTGTCACAGGCAATACTTACACACCTAAGTTAATAGAACCATTGTCACAGGCAGTACTTACACACCTACATTAACAAAACCATTGTCACAGGCAGTACTTACACACCTAAGTTAACAGAACCAGTGTCACAGGCAATACTTACACACCTAAGTTAACAGAACCAGTGTCACAGGCAATACTTACACACCTAAGTTAATAGAACCATTGTCACAGGCAGTACTTACACACCTACATTAACAGAACCATTGTCACAGGCAGTACTTACACACCTAAAGTTAATAGAACCATTGTCACAGGCAGTACTTCCACACCTAAAGTTAATAGAACCATTGTCACAGGCAGTACTTACACACCTAAAGTTAATAGAACCATTGTCACAGGCAGTACTCACACACCTAAAGTTAATAGAACCATTGTCACAGGCAGTACTTACACACCTAAAGTTAATAGAACCATTGTCACAGGCAGTACTTACACACCTAAAGTTAATAGAACCTTTGTCAAAGACAGTACTTACAAGCCTAATAAGAGAACCATTGTCACAGGCAATACTACACACCTAAGTTAATAGAATCATTGTTACAGGCGATACTTATACCTAAGTTAATAGAACCATTGTTACAGGCGATACTTACACACCTAAAGTTAATAGAACCTTTGTCACAGACAGTACTTACACACCTAAAGTTAAAGGTTATACCAAATGACTCTATACTACTTTGCATTAAAACATACCCAGTAGTGTTCCAAACAACAAATTATTATTTTTTTCTCGAATAATGTCGTCGAAGTGGGTTTTAGGACACGAGTAGCACACATGTGGCGGAAAACGTATTGGAGCCGTGACCTCTGGTGCATGACGTCCCAACCTGATTAAGATTGCGCCCTAAACGTCATAGTCTATGACGTCGGGCGTTGTTACGAAAGATTCAACCAACTGTGGGAATTCTAGCATGATGTCACTGACATTTTGACGTCACAACAGGCTTTTGAGCGAGATCGTAATCAGGTTGTGACGTCACAGGTCAAGCGGTCACAGCTTTCGCCGTTTTGAAAGGGGCATGAAATTGTCGCACTTTACTGCTGCTATTTCCAACCTTGGGCAGGTTGAAAACATACAAAAATGTAAAACTAGTCTATGTAATCACCTCTACAACAATTTAGCACAACAAGGGTTATGTGTAACCCGGCAGCTCGCCTTTTGGGTATTATCAATAACATGCAGCTTCGCATAAAGATTGAGCCCTTCAGGTTGCACATCACTGGCAATGACAATACATATTGCAATAAAAATTTGACTTCTTTGTCAGTGATGTTGAAGTTGGATTGAAAGATGAACTATATTATAAAACTTGAAATTTAGATTACCTTTTTTTCCTAAAGTAAGCTTATACATGTCATTATGAATACATGTACAATTGAAATTTGGTCTGAGATGTGGGTGTGAAATGCCTGGACAAATATGGTTCGTGCAAAAGCTTTAGGTTAAATCATGATGAGGAATGGGATTCGATACCAAAATTGAAGGAAATGGTGTTCTTCATTAAACATGTTAAAGGCGACACAAAATTCCAAACCACCAGGGGTTAATATTTAATATTGTACTTCTGAGATGAAATAATGTCATTAAACTATTAGTAATTACTATAAAGGAATATATTGTAGTTGATTTGACGTGTTTGTGTATATGTAACAGGTCGATATTTGGTGTAAGAACGCATTGTTGAGGCTTTTGTGCAGCTGAAAAGGGTCACGTCTAGAGGCATTGTTGAGCTCAGACAGGCTATTGTAGGCTTTGTCTTGTGCGTTCTTACACCAAGTATAAACCTACAATGTACACTGCATCTCCTACCTAATAGGTTAGTATCACATATAAGAGATATATGCAGCTTCGCAAAAAGATCGAGCCCTTCAGGATGGCACATCATTTGAGGTTGCACATCATTGGCAATGCACATCATTTAAAATAATAAATTTATTAAGAAATATGATTTCTATATTTAGTGATGTTGAGATTGGATTGAAGGAGGAACTATATTATATAACTACCAATAAAGATTACATTTGTTTTCAAAAGTAAGCCTACACATCCCATTGCATAGATCTGATGAATACATGTTCATGTATAGTTAGGAACAATAGATGTGCAATTTTGAGCACGTTCTTGGTGTAACTTTGTGTGATGATATGTGAACAAACAAAGCTAATAACAGTGCAATAGTAGGACTAAATCTATCATTTCCAGCATGCAATGGGACACTTGCACTGTGGTAAACCTTCACATTTGTATGCAAATAAAAGAATGCAATGACAACTGTGTCCAATCATACTGTAATGCTCCATAATAATGTGCACGGGTAAAGACTGAGCTCACAAACTGATTCAAACTCACTTTTAATTAATATAGTAAGTTAAATGTGTGGACACAGATATGGTTGTGCAAAAGCTTCAGGGTCAATGAGAATTTGATCACAAAATTTAAGGAAATGGCGTCCTTCATTTAAGGCGACACGAAATTAAAAACTAACAGGGGTTCAGTACTGCGGGATTCCCCCGCCAGTTATTTTGATATTGTACTTCTGAAATAAAATAACGTCACCAAACTATTAGTAAATACTATACAGGAATATACTGTATGTGATTTGGTATGTATTACTGTATATACAATGTACACTGCATCTCATGCCTAATAAGAAGTCAAAATTATTCAAAGTCCAGCCTAAACAAAAAAGATTAACCCAGAAAACTTTCTAAGTCCAGCCTAAACATAAAAACCTAACCGGACACCCGACACCAACACCGACACCGCCACTTTCCCCCTCTCTCTCCCAATACCTCGCCTACTTCGTATACGGCGAGCTAAAAAAGTAGCAGATTTTGAGACCATTTTGTATAACCTTTAATAGAACCTTTGTCACAGACAATACTTACACACCTAAAGTTAATAGAACCTTTGTCACAGACAGTACTTATACACCTAAAGTTAATAGAACCTTTGTCACAGACAGTACTTACACACCTAAAGTTAATAGAACCTTTGTCACAGACAGTACTTACAAGCCTATAGAGAACCATTGTCACAAGCAATACTTACACACCTAAATTAGTAGAACCATTGTCACAGGCAACATTACACACAGGGGTTTGAATGTGGAGAAAAACCGTTGTAAGCATTGGCTTAAACCCCCAATTTATTCTGTCTGATTTCACTTCCAATTTCTTTATTTAACACATTTATCATCCCCAAGAAAGCTCTTTAGGTGAGTGCAAACAAAACTTCCATACTGAATACTCCTGCCAAACACTGACAACCTGCAACCCACTTTTCATGACATCACTATTACCAGTGCACACATACATCTGCAATGGCTGCTCTATTATATTCCTACGAAGTAGGCTCTCATTTGCAAATTGTCCGGGAGTGAGTGAGTCCATCCGAAACCTTTCGTTAGGAGAACCATTGAAATTAGGACCTTGATTTTTGGCATGAACGTGCGTTAGGGGATTGTTACCAGCAAGTTCTGAGCTGACCTACTTTTGATGAAATTTATGGACTAATTCAGGCATTTTTCCGGGACACCGGTCGACTACCACAAAACCGGAAACCGTAAGAAAACATTCTGCGCAAAACCAATGCGCCATGGGCTCAATTTAAACCATGCCAAAATGGCGGCCCACATGGATTTCGTCAAGAAGCATGATGCGTGTGTGAAAACAGAATCTCTCCACCTGCTGTACACAGGAAATAATCAATTATTTCTTAGATAAATAATAAAAGTAAGTCCATTAGATTGATTTTAAGCCTCCTATGACCATGGAAATGGTCAGTCTTAGGTCAAGGTACACAATTAAATCATATCAAACCCTACTTCGTGGGACAGCAATACGGATTTGATATTTTTGGAACATCATGATGTCTTGCTGGCATCATTGAAAACTGTTGACCGCTTCTCTCTTGCAGGAAACAAGCCTATGTTTATGTATACTATGATTGTCTTTTTGAATTTGATGCTAATACTGTTATATGGAATATGGAATAGGTCTTTGGATTATAGACGCGGATATTCTCTAATGGACAACGGCTGAATTATGAATGACGGACCAGACGCTTATAACTGTGACCACTCATGTTATATAAGGTAAAGGAAAAAGGCTAATAAATATCTTTATATCCAGTCATAAACAGTCATTAATTCCATGGAAAATTACCAGAATATTTCTCCATGCAGAATTCCGTGTGTTCACGGAAGTTTCACACCCCTGTACACATTTAAGTTCCCTGTTGGGAAAACACTGTGTACATAGCGGGACACAGACTGTAAGATATCAGCATCTTATGATAATTGGTTTTCTACAAGTTATTCAGATATAAGCATCTTGATATCAGCATCTTATGATAATTAGTTTTCTACAAGTTATTGATGGAATATTAAATATTGCATAGTCTTGATGTCATATATGATGCCTGCCTGTATGGGTTTATAACGTTGCATATTATAGCTATGGCGGGTCGTAATACCCCGGCAAATGTTTTGATTTGTTTGACACTCCAGTGTCATATTTGCATCGTTAAAAATATGGAGGGATGTTTTTGACCCAATTCACAAATCTGTGTTTCCCAGTTCTCATCATTTAACATGCTGTGAGTGTACTTGATACTCCCGTAATGTTTTCTTTTGTGTTTACGAAATTGCATGTTCATGATTTGAAATGTCCAAACAGTACTGAAAAATATGTTGTTGTATCGGTCAGTCGATGGTATAAATATACAGCCTGATTTACCTAGAGCAGACAATTTTGGAACTCCGTCTCGAGGAAATGTATCAGAAACTTTAGGTCTAAATTTAACGTTTAGGGGCTGTCTTTGCTTGTCATTTGGCCATCGTCTGTACCACCTTTGATGTCAGAAGTCTGGAATAAAATCTTCAACTTCGTAACAACTTGATGACGACTTTCTTGATGGAATTTCTTGAGGCAAAAGATACAGGGCTATGAACTTCTTTCAGACTGCTGTAAAGACCCAGCAGCGAACTCGCAAGCTAGTTCTGGGTACATGTAAAGTTGCCCGGTCACCCTAACCAAGCCAGGCTATCATCTTACCGGCACAAAAGCCCGGGTTAGAACAATAATATCAACATCTTGACGACCAAAAAGTTTACAAGAGGTATGGTATCATAGCAGTGACAACTTCTTCACCATAATGGTATGTGAACCAGCAGACGATAGGTGACAGTGTGTCTGCTCTGGGACAGCTACAGTACTGCTATGGTCAAGACTTAATGACCACTATTGGTACAATACTGCTGTGTTCACAATGTTTTCTCTGGCAAGAACTTTGTTTACAGTTATTAGACCCTGTTTTAGCAGCAGTGCAATTCGCCTGGTCCGTGTAACATGCAGCTTCGCAAAAAGATCGAGCCCTTCAGGGTGGCACATCATTTGAGGTTGCACATCATTGGCAATGCACATCATTTAAAATAACAATACATTATTAAGAAATATGATTTCTATATTAGTGATGTTGAGGTTGGATTGAAGGAGGAACTATATTATATAACTTCCAATAAAGATTACATTTTTTTCAAAAGTAAGATTACACATCCCATTGCATAGATCTGATAAATACATGTACATGTATAGTTAGGAAGAATAGGTGTGCAATTTGGAGCACGTTCTTGGTGTAACTTTGTGTGATGATATGTGAACAAGCTAATAACAATGCAATAGTTGGAGTAAATCTATCATTTCCAGTATGCAATAGGACACCAGCATTGTGGTAAATCCTCGCATTTGTATGCAAATAAAAGAATGAACAATGACATCTGTGTTCAATCATACTGTACTGCTCCATAATAATGTGCACTGGTAAAGACTGAGACATCACAAACTTATTCAAACTCAGTTTTAATTAATATAGTGAGTTAAATGTGTGGACACAGATATGGTTGTGCAAAAGCTTTAATAGGGTCAACCAGAATTTGATAGCAAAATGTAAGGAAATGGCGTCCTTCATTTAAGGCGACACGAAATTAAAAACTAACAGGGGTTCGGTACTGCGGGATTCACCTGCCCGTTATTTTGATATTGTACTTCTGAAATAAAATAATGTCACCAAACTATTAGTAAATACTATAAAGGAATATACTGTAGGTGATTTGGTATGTACATGTATGCCTGTATATACAATGTACACTGCATCTCATGCCTAATAACAGGTTAGTATCACATGTAAGAGATATAAAATTAGAAATTGAAATATGAGGGCATGAGCATGATGTAAGCATCAGGAAAATACGAGGACATGGCATCGGGCGAAGCTTAGCTTAGGTGATGGATGGTGGGGCAGTGCCCCGAGGGTGGGTACATGCTTCCATGGGTAGCGCATAGGTTGAATAAGTGTAGGATCATGTAAGCTGTGGGAAAATATGATGGTATGGGGTCAGGCAATGCTTAGTTTAACAGAAATAGGGTGGGGCTCAGTGCCCCAGGGGTGGGGACATGCTCCCAGGGTTAATGGATGGGTTGGATAAGTGTGCAGGATGATCTGAGCTCCCGAACTATATGAGGATATGAGGTCAGGCAAAGCTTACTTTAGGAGATATGGGGTGGGGTTCAGTACCCCAGGGGTGGGGACCTGCCCCCCGAGGGTAGTGGATGGGTTCAATAAGTGTAGCCAGATGTAAGCATTTGGAATAGATGAGAGTTCAGGGGTAGTTTAGGAGACATAGGTGAGGCCAAGAAGCTGTGGACAGAAATTTTCTAAGTCCAAAACTTTAACATTTACTTGGTCCTAAGGTCCCAGGGGTGGAGACATGCTCCCCGAGGGTAATGCATGGGTTCAATATGTGTAGCCCGATGTAAGCATTTGGAATAGATGAGAGTTCAGGGGGTCAGGCTGGCCTTAGTTTAGGAGACATAGGTGAGGCCGAGAACCTGTGGACAGGAATTTTCTAAGTCCAAAACTTTAACATTTACTTGGTCGTGGGGTCCCAAGGGTGGGGACATGCTCCCTGAGGGTAATGGATGGGTTCAATATGTGTAGCCCGTTGTAAGCATTTGGAATAGATGAGAGTTCAGGGGGTCGGGCTGGCCTTAGTTTAGGAGACATAGGTGAGGCCGAGAACCTGTGGACAGGAATTTTCTAAGTCCAAAACTTTAACATTTACTTGGTCGTGGGGTCCCAGGGGTGGGGACATGCTCCCCGAGGGTAATGGATGGGTTCAATATGTGTAGCCCGATGTAAGCATCTGAAATATGAGGGTTCAGCAGTCGGGCAGGCCTTAGGATCAAACTTTACCATTTACTTGGTCCTGAGGAAAAATTTTCTAAGTCCAAAACTTTAACATTTGCTTGGTCCTGCAGATAGACAGACAGACAGATAGACAGACGGACATCATTGTGGCACCTATATCGAGCTTTCCACAGCTAAAGCTACGGGCTCGATAAAAATAGCCAAATAAACAAGTTCTCTTACACTTTCATTCCAGCCTTTCGCAGATCATTCTCGATGTCCTTTGGGTGGACCATTTTGCTGCTACCAACAAACAGAGGAACATTTTTCTTGCTGTATGAAAAATAAACCTTCAGTACAAGGTTGTCATGGAGATCTTGTAACTCTCTAACACTTTTGCCAAGTTGAAGGTCAAAATCAGACGACCGGTCAGCAGGCATGTTTGCTGGGAAAAGAAAACAAACAAAATCATTTCTTCCAAAATCTGTAAGAAAGATGACATCATAAGGACCTTCTGACAAGGTTTGTTATTCAATATTTGATATTTCCTTATGTATAAAGCTACCCTACATGACCTAGCATAATAACAAACTCTTCAAGCAGTATATCAGTAGCTGTGAAATATTGAACAAGAACATTTATTATGGATAATAACTTCTCTCTCCTACCATCTACACTCATCATTGTACCCAGGAACACTAGTCTTCTCTTTTGTCTCATTACTCATTTTTTAAACAAGTAATGTTTTGTGAAAGGTTATATTCACACTTACAAGCATATAATTATGATGAGTTTAATATGAATCTCAGCACAACAAACTGTAACTATCTGTCTATCCTTAATACTAACCTTGTAACTCAGAGATAGAGAGAATGTGGAAGTATTTGTCACATTGTAAGAACTGAGCCTTCAGTTCCACAGCTCTCTGTACCTTAGAGGCATTGAACATACATGGGTCCAGGGTATGCTGTAATAGAAGGAATAAAATTCATGCATTATCCATGCTAGGAAGGACATATATGGTATCAAACCTTGCAAGTGGAATAGATATTGCAATTCAATAATATGACAATATAATGATAAATTCCTCAGAGGAAATGTTAGGAGATATTAAACTGTCTGTGAATCTCAGAAGGATTAAAAAACATGGGAATTAATAGAAACTGCACAACTGAATCTTGCATCATAAAAATCTGCTGTCTAATGGGATTTTAATCTATACTGTTGTATAGAAAGGTTGAAAGATAAGCACAAACCATTGCCAGGCAGTCAGAGCAGGGGACAGAGAAGTCATACTGGACACCATAGAAGGAATCGGTTATGAGAGATTCCACCACCTCATGTACTATCATCAGGATGTTCTCTGGTCGTGGACCTTGTACCTTGACCAACATATCACTGTAACTGTGAACAACAAAACAGAGATATTCAATGTATGAGACACTCGACCACCTCATGTACTAGTATCATCAGGATGTTCTCTGGTTGTGGACCTTGTACCCTGACCGACATATCACTGTAACTGTGAACAACAAAACAGAGATATTCAATGTGTGAGACACTCGACCACCTCATGTACTATCATCAGGATGTTCTCTGGTCGTGGACCTTGTACCTTGACCAACATATCACTGTAACTGTGAACAATAAAACAGAGATATTCAATGTGTGAGACACTCGACCACCTCATGTACTATCATCAGGATATTCTCTGGTTGTGGACCTTGACCAACATATCACTGTAACTGTGAACAATAAAACAGAGACATTCAATGTGTGAGACACTCGACTACCTCAAGTACTATCATCAGGATGTTCTCTGGTCGAAGACCTTGTACCTTGACCAACATGTAACTGTAACTGTGAACAATAAAACAGAGATATTCAATGTGTGAGACACTCGACCACCTCATGTACTATCATCAGGATGTTCTCTGGTTGTGGACCTTGTACCCTGGCCAACATATCACTGCAACAGTGAACAACAAAACAGAGACATTCAATGTATGAGACACTCGACCACCTCATGTACTATCATCAGGATGTTCTCTGGTTGTGGATCTTGTACCCTGACCAACATATCACTGTAACTGTGAACAATAAAACAGAGACATTCAATGTATGAGACACTCGACCACCTCATGTACTATCATCAGGATGTTCTCTGGTCGTGGACCTTGTACCCTGACCAACATATCACTGTAACTGTGAACAATAAAACAGAGACATTCAATGTGTGAGACACTCGACCACCTCATGTACTATCATCAGGATATTCTCTGGTCGTGGACCTTGTACCTTGACCAACATATCACTGTAACTGTGAACAATAAAACAGAGACATTCAATGTGTGAGACACTCGACCACCTCATGTACTATCATCAGGATATTCTCTGGTCGTGGATCTTGTACCCTGACCAACATATCACTGTAACTGTGAACAATAAAACAGAGACATTCAATGTGTGAGACACTCGACCACCTCATGTACTATCATCAGGATGTTCTCTGGTCGTGGACCTTGTACCTTGACCAACATATCACTGTAACTGTGAACAATAAAACAGAGACATTCAATGTGTGAGACACTCGACCACCTCAAGTACTATCATCAGGATGTTCTCTGGTCGTGGACCTTGTACCCTGGCCAACATATCACTGCAACAGTCAACAACAAAACAGAGATATTCAATGTATGAGACACTCGACCACCTCATGTACTATCATCAGGATATTCTCTGGTCGTGGATCTTGTACCCTGACCAACATATCACTGTAACTGTGAACAATAAAACAGAGATATTCAATGTATGAGACACTCGACCACCTCATGTACTATCATCAGGATGTTCTCTGGTCGAAGACCTTGTACCTTGACCAACATGTAACTGTAACTGTGAACAATGAAACAGAGATATTCAATGTGTGAGACACTCGACCACCTCATGTACTATCATCAGGATGTTCTCTGGTTGTGGACCTTGTACCCTGGCCAACATATCACTGCAACAGTGAACAACAAAACAGAGATATTCAATGTATGAGACACTCGACCACCTCATGTACTATCATCAGGATGTTCTCTGGTTGTGGACCTTGTACCCTGGCCAACATATCACTGCAACAGTGAACAACAAAACAGAGATATTCAATGTATGAGACACTCGACCACCTCATGTACTATCATCAGGATGTTCTCTGGTCGTGGACCTTGTACCTTGACCAACATATCACTGTAACTGTGAACAATAAAACAGAGATATTCAATGTATGAGACACTCGACCACCTCATGTACTATCATCAGGATATTCTCTGGTTGTGGACCTTGACCAACATATCACTGTAACTGTGAACAATAAAACAGAGATATTCAATGTATGAGACACTCGACCACCTCATGTACTATCATCAGGATATTCTCTGGTTGTGGATCTTGTACCCTGACCAACATATCACTGTAACTGTGAACAATAAAACAGAGATATTCAATGTGTGAGACACTCGACCACCTCATGTACTATCATCAGGATGTTCTCTGGTCGTGGACCTTGTACCTTGACCAACATATCACTGTAACTGTGAACAATAAAACAGAGATATTCAATGTATGAGACACTCGACCACCTCATGTACTATCATCAGGATATTCTCTGGTCGTGGACCTTGTACCTTGACCAACATATCACTGTAACTGTGAACAATAAAACAGAGATATTCAATGTATGAGACACTCGACCACCTCATGTACTATCATCAGGATATTCTCTGGTCGTGGACCTTGTACACTGACCAACATTGTTACAGGAGTGTCATTCCTATCACATGTACATCAGTGTTCATTAATGGTTTTACATGCCGCGATCTATTGCAGTCAATCTATTGTTATATTTTGATTATTATCTGTAGTTTTGCCTTCATGTAGCATCACAGTATATGTCACATATTCCGATGACATCATCATGACACATATTACACACTCCAACAGTCATCAGGTCATATTCAGATAAACGTGACTGTTTTGAACATAATGGATTCTGCTATTAAAGGTTGTATTCCTTCAGTACCGGTACTCTGTGATCTCTCATCATATTGCACAAATAAAGACTGTTGTGCACTTTATTACCGTTACAGTTCACTCATGATAAAAGTCCGTAATAACAATATCACTGTTAATCTGAACAAGAAAACCGAGAAATTCAATGTAGATCATGTTGAATTAAATGTCCAGAAATAATCAAGTCAATCTCATGTGAAATTTTGTTATTAAGCAGTGTATATTACTGAAAGCCTCGCATCTATACTCATTGTTGTACACAGAGATTTCAACTGTTCTCCTTGGTCTCATGAAAGTTAGACCATCATGCAATCATGTCTCCTTATGTGTACACATGAGACTGCATACGTCATGGACATAAAGCATATAAGTAAATAAATTTGAATATGGGTTACTTCAAAATAGAAAGAACTATTCCTCTGAATGCGGGAGTTGCACAATACAGGGTTCCGGCCTTGGCCGCTAGGATCGCCTTTGTCTTTATTTCCGTTTCACACCACTTCTATCGTCTGCTAGGCACAGCTGAGTGGGCTGGCTGATCGTTTCGCTTGGACGCGTAGCGGGCGATAACTCTCCGTAATAACCACCGCCCAGCCGCCAGGATCGCTATTATCTGAGAATGACTCTTAAGCCCTTTTGTTTTTCACTTCAGACTTAGCGTGATAACGACATCGACAAAGAATGATTAAGCTCAGGGAATGGCTCTTACGCCCTTTTGTTTTTCACTTCAGACTTAGCGAGATAACGACACCCACAAAGAATGATTATGACAATAGTATATGACTGCTGTGAACATAACTCATTTATTTTGTATCCACGTAAACGTCCGTATAGAAATAAAGACGTCTTTTAGTTTTCATACTATTTCAGTCATCCCGCAGGCCTGTTTTATATTCGGTATATTTGTCTTTCACCATTGCTAACGTATATGGCGGCACAATCGAATAAACTACGACAGGTTTCTATCGATTATATCAAGTATTGAACTTAAAATCATATAAATCAACCACATACCTTAAAGCAAACACGCAGTCGCTGCTATTTTCATATCAATTTCCATGTCGGCTGCTTTTTCGCGATAAACCGTAAATGTCGTCCGCCGTGATCCTGGCGGCTGGGCGGTGGTTATTACGGAGAGTTATCGCCCGCTACGCGTCCAAGCGAAACGATCAGCCAGCCCACTCAGCTGTGCCTAGCAGACGATAGAAGTGGTATGAAACGGAAATAAAGACAAAGGCGATCCTAGCGGCCAAGGCCGGAACCCTGTATTGTGCAACTCCCGCATTAAACAGGTCTATATTTTCAATGTGTCTGTTATAAATATCCAGGGCTGTAAAGCTGTTTTATAGGAATTTTCCTACGAAGTAGGCTCTCATTTGCAAATTGTCCAGTAATGAGTGAGTGAGTCAGTCCATCCGAATCCTTTCGTCGGCAAAATAAGGAGAACCGTTGACATTAGAACCTTGATTTTTGGCAAGAACGTGCATTAGGGGACTGTTACCAGCAAGTTCAGCTGACCTACTTTTAATGAAAATCTGACCTACTTAGGTGACCTATAACATTACGCTTGGACCCCCCAAGTCATCTTCCTCACCCTACTTCGTAGGTCCTATGACGTTAGTCACACTACTCATGTGGAAAACAGAGCTACAATATACACTTAGTTACCCAATTTGTAGTATTAGAGCCAAATGGTTGTTTTTCTTCAGCAAGGATCCCTTCTTCCAGATGACAGCGTTATCACTGAACTGATGTAAGCGAACCTGGATAGATCAAACAATGGTAACATATCATCACATTCAATCAGTGCTCCTGTTCCTACACTTTCACTATTACCTGGACAGTAATTTGACAGTAATTGTCTCTTGCGCCTGATATATTTCTGAAGTTTTTGTTGAATTTCAGAGAATTTGTTTAGCACATCAGTGATGACTGGCATCAGGTGATTTCATTCCAAAATATAAAGAAATTCCTTCCACTAGTTCTCCAGGTTAGTCATGTTAGTCGCCTCTTACAAAATTGTCTGAAAAGGTGGCATTTAATTCTTTCCATAGACTGGGGAGTGTATAGTGTCAATCCCTTGACACCCGAGGTCAATTCCCATAAGTCTATGGGGACTTCTCTAACATGTTTTCATATAGGAATCAAACTGATTTAACAGAAATAATCTGAAGTTAATCTCTTTCAATGAATGGACGTTAATTACACAGAAGCTGTAAAGTAACTGTATAATTACCTGAACTCTGTTAAAGAGACCTGCAGGTAGATACAGAAATCTGTATGTCATTTTCGTCTCCTTGTGACCTTTCTTACGATTAACTTCTGGCCAGTCATACTGAAATGAGAAATGCATAATACATTGGAACAGTCATTTCATGTAAGATTTTAATTTTTTGCTCATATCAGTATTTTGTTTTTCATTTTAGAGAGGGGTGGGATGAGTTTTTTTTTTCTATATCCACCATGGAACCATGACAGTGTGAAGGTGAACAAGAAATTACCTCTGTTGACTGTCATGTTGCCATATGATAACATCATGATATCAGCATGATCAGTTTCAAAAGGAACACGACTCATTAAAATTAATAGTTCCTTTATTATCACCGCCCACCCCAAATTACGCCCCACTCCAAAGATTTGTTTTATTTATTATTTTGTTCCCCTATGTCTAAGACAAGCTGTTTCCGCAATGCTTGAAAAGTCCTATTTCACACGATTCACAAGATTTAAAATTTAATGAAAACCCGAGGGGTTCAAGTCCCCCGACGTTGAAACAATTCAGTTGACTTGGAACCGTAAATTTCAGTACCCAGCATGCGGAGCAATCCCAAGTGAGATCCAGTGGCAAGGCACCCACAATTACCGAATTTGTCCTAATCCGTCAGGATTTCAGAAGATATTGTATGAAAACAAAATTTTAAATTGGCCTGCAGGTGGCGCCACCTATAGGCGGGTCAGCGTGAAAAACAATCCCAAGTGAGATCTTGCGGCGAAGTACCCACATACAAAATTTAATAAGAATCTGTTCAGTTTTTCGAAAGTTTGTCTGGAAACAAAAATTTGAACTTAGACCCAGTTGGCGCCACCTGCAAGCAGATCGGCATGAAAAACAATCCCAAGCGAGATCTTGAGGCGAGATAACTACATACCAAATTTGAGAAGAATCCGTTTTCACGAGTAATATTGTTCGGAAACTTAGGTCGGATGGACGCAAAATTTTAACTTGGCCCCCAGGTGGCGCCACCTATAGGCAGCTCGGCGTGAAAAACAATCCCAAGTGAGATATTGAAGAGAGGTACGCACATACCAAATTTGAAAATAATCTGTTCAGTTTTTCAAAAGTTATTGTTCAGAAACAAAATTTTAACTTGGTCCCCAGGTGGCGCCACTTATAGGTGGATCGGTGCGAAAAACAATCCCAAGCGAGATCTTGAGGTGAGGTACCCAAACACCAAATTTAAAAGAAATCCATTCAGTTTTTCAAAAGTTATTGTCCGGAAACAAAATTTTAACTTGGCCCCCATGTGGCGCCACCTGTATGCGGATCGGCGTGAGAAAACCAATCCCAAGCAAGATGTTCAGGTGAGGTACCCACATACTAAATTTGAAAAGAATCCGTTCAGTTTTCCAGAAGTTATTGTCCGGAAAATAAGTCAGACGGACGCACGGACGGCCAACGCACGGATGGACCCCAATTCTATAGTCCCCCTCTAGCCCTTCGGGCGTCGGGGGACAACAATACTGATGCTCACGCGTTAATAAACGATAGTAATAATGATAGTTCTCACCTTCGGCTCCTTGTCGGGCAGTAGACATGGAACAAGGTTAGCCTCTTCATGATGAAGTCCAAAGGTCAGATCAAACTCCTCTGTGAGCCTCAGTAACCAGGGGTGTAATTCCACGGGATACTCTTGCCACACCAGCGGCATATCACTATGGCGAAACTTCCCATCCTGGAACAGAAAGATAAGTCATCTTATATCCTACAAAAATTTAAATATGTCCTGGACTGAAGATACAATAAAGTCATCAGAATCCCCAGAATCTCTCAGACTGGTTGAAGATTTTCAAAAATTTAAATTTCCAAGAAATGAGTGCTTGAGCAAAGGCTGAATTAATGGGGCATGACTGGGCCACTTGATCAGGTATTTTATGGCTTCCAGTGAAACACTAAAAGCAACTAGAGCCTTAGGCACTGAAACGGGGCTATTTAAATGTAAAATAGGCTGTTGGAATAATTCCACTAACTCTTTGATATTCCATCTCATGGCGAAGAGCCATACTTGTAGTCTCACACATTCCTCTCAACAAGGATCTCTAGTGCATTAGTGTAATTGTACACATATATATATTTAAAGGTTATACCAAATGACTCTATACTACTTTGCATTAAAACATACCCAGTAGTGTTCCATACAACAAATTACTATTTTTTTCTCGAATAATGTCGTCGAAGTGGGTTTTAGGACACGAATAGCACACATGTGGGGAAAAACGTATTGGAGCCGTGACCTCTGGTGCATGACGTCACAACCTGATTACGATTGCGCCCTAAACGTCATAGTCTATGACGTCGGGCGTTGTTACGAAAGATTCACCCAACAGATGAGAGTTCTAGCGTGACGTCGTTGACATTTTGACGTCACAACATGCATTTGAGCGAGATCGTAATCAGGTTGTGACGTCACAGGTCAAGCGGTCACAGCTTTCGCCGTTTTGAAAGGGACATGAAATTGTCGCACTTTACTGCTGCTATTTCCAACCTTGGGCAGTTTGAAAACATACAAAAATGTAAAACAAGTCTATATAATCACCTCTACAACAATTTAGCAGAAAAAAGTAGCAGATTTTGTATAACCTTTAAAAAAAAAAACGCTGGGACAGACATTTATTATGAAACCAACCTGATGAAATGATAAAATAATGTCTTCACTGCATGTTACCAATATTTGTAAAAAATTTCACTTTTTTCAGATAATCGAAAGCATATCCTTCAGCAGTAAATAACAATACGAAGCTGCGCATCTGAAAACCCCTCGGCTCTGGGTACATTCATAATGTATTCAATTTGAACCAAGAGGTCAGGAACACCAAGCAGTCAAGTCACAAATATACAGATTATCAAAAAATTTTGCAATTAGGAATGACCCCCAAGGTTTCCGTCCAATCAGAGAAACCGGTTTTCATTACATAAGTTTCTTGATGCATCAATGATGTATACCAAATTTTACATCGAGCATTTAAACGGTATCAGAGATAGAGATCATTAATGATTTCGCATAAATTAAAGATGGCCGCTCATCCTTCCCGCCACTCAGAGGAACTGATGTGGTTATTAATTGAAAGTCTCTTGATACATTGATGCTGTATACCAAGTTTCGTATAGAACAGTTACACTGAAATGGTATCAGAGATATACATCATTAAAGATTTTGCATAAATTAAAGATGGCCACCAAGGTTTCCGCCCCATCAGAGAAACCAGAACTGTCATTTGTCGTAAGTCTCTTGATGCATCGATGATGTATACCAAATTTTACATCGAGCACTTGAACGGTATCAGAGAACGAGATCATTAATGATTGTGCATAAATTAAAGATGGCCGCCCATCCTTCTCTCCACTCAGAGGAACTGATGTGGTTATTCATTGCAAGTCTCTTGATACATCGATGCTGTATACCAAGTTTGGTATAGAACACTTAAATGATATCAGAGATATATATCATTAAAGTTTTTGCATAAATTAAAGATGGCCGCCAAGGTTTTCAGTCAATCAGGTCCCGATTTAAAGTATCTGTATGCATCGATGATGTATACCAACTTTCATATAAAACAATTGAATGGTAACAGAGATACGTATCATTATCGATTTTGCATAAATTAAAGATGGCCTCCAGGATTTCCAGCTAATCAGAAAAGCCGGTTTGGTAATTCATTGAAAGTTGCGTGATATATCGATGATGTATACCAACTTTCGTATTGAACAGTTGAATGGTTTCCGAGATATGGATCATTATCCATTTTGCATAAAATTAAAGATGGCCGCCAAGGTTTCCACCCAATCAGGTCCCAATTCAATAGGCTTCTGGTCCTTGACTAGGTAAATAAGCATACCAAATTTGGAATTCTTCAGTGGAACCGTTTTCCGTCTATCTCGCTCACGTACTGACGTACGAACGTACAAGACGACAATACCCCATGGCCAAAATTGGCCGAGGGGTAAAAATGAGTATTGAGATACAATGTAATATCCTCATGGTTAGATGGACTGGAGCTATGCTGGGGTGCATCCTCTCATGGCATCATATTGTTTCATGTACCTCCTCCCTAGTATATTACAGTTCTATTTGGTTATCTCCCCTGTCACCTTACAGCTTCAAAACTGTGATATGCAGAGCTCTTTCTGTAGATCAGGGGGAAATGTTTGCAACATTCCATGAATATTGTAGAAGTAGAATGGAAAGAAAACATTTCTGAATACAGGGAAATTATTACGTAAATGATTTCACCACCACTGGATTTTAGAAACTTACTATAAAAAGATAATGCAGAGGGTCCTGAGGGGTAAGCTTAAATGGCGAAAATTCCAAACTGTAACTCAACACACATATTTCATGAAAATGTAAATGAATACAGGCAAAGTGAAATATCCCATTGTTTTCTACAATGAATTACACTTATACTGGTATTATTTAATACTAAATTACTGCCCAAACACGCTTTCTAATGAGAATGAGTTAGTCCCACAAAATCACTCAACATGCGCCTCTCAAAATCTGTGGTTTAGCAGACGACATATTTTGAGCACGAAAGTAGTGCCACTGGAAAATGAATGAAAACACGCATAAAATTAGATAAATGGAAATGTACATGTAACTTAAACATATCAGACCTGCAACTATACGCGAACATCAAAAACACAGAAACCTGGACACTCTAACGAAGGAAGTTTCAGACCTCTTTCTTGTCGTGTAAGAACTCTATCTTTTGCTGTGTTAGCAAGACACAGAGCTGGTGCTCAATTTTTTCTGACTACAAGACAGGACCATTAGTCCCTACGGGCCTACATCGCCCCGTGAAAAGGAGCAACTTAACAAAATTTTGAGTTTCATATGAAATTTACCCCATGCCACACATGAGTTCCTATCAGGATTTAGCTGGTTACCTCCCTTCCATGAGGTAAAATATATATCTGAAGTATCCAACTGTCACTCTGACACAGGTAAACAGACAATAATTTTCTGACAATAGAATCAAACTGTACCTTGATAGCTCCTTCATGAACAGAGACAACACATGTCATGACATTGACGATCCACTGAGGGTTGATCACCACATAGGAGCGAAGGAAGTCTGTGTTGAAGAACTGCACTGACCCCAGGTCATGGAGGAACTCGACTGCTTGGGAAAGCTTTGAAGAATGAACACATAACAATACATTGAAATAACCTTTTGGGAAAGACCAATTAGGGGGGTTAGGGGGGTGGGGGTTAGAGAGAGAGAGAGATAGAAGGCATTTCTAACATTGCGTATATGGGGAAAATTATATTAGTGGTGTCAGTCAGAATAAAATGTAAAAGTAACCCCATGTACGTTTTCCCTCGACTAAACAGATCAAATTTTAAATACAAACAATGGGGATCGCCAGTCACGCTAGGCGGCGCTAGTGCTCCAACAGGTAAAGAAGATGTGTCGTCATAAAACGAACAATTATAACGTCGTTACATTATGACGTTGCCTTTTTGATGTCATGAAAAATTACATGCGCATGCGTCATTTACCTCTTGGTACACGTAGCCATCTGGCGTCAGTTCGGGCTGTCATAAACCCACATATTCAATATTCCATTTTCAACATCTATAAACTATCTCATCTGACTAGAACTTGTTCCCAAGCCAGTTTAACCTACCATGCCTGCAGTAGAACAATCTTACCTCCACTTGATCAAATATACCACATTCATGCCCAACAACTTCCACTTCTTTCCATGGTAACAGCTCCAGGTTATTCTCAGACTTCCTGTATAATAACAAACAATGTGTATGGGGAATCCCTTAATCATTCAATCACACTATTAAAATACAATTACCCCCCAATGTTTTTAACAAGATTCAATCAGTTCTTCTAATAAATTTGATCACCCATCAGAATCATTGAAATAACAAAGAAATAATGGATTATTTTGGATTATTTTGTAAACCCCTGATTTTATGGGGTGAAATTTCACTTCCTGTGATTAAATTATTAGGGATTTACCATATGCCACATAGCCAAAAAGGAAGATGAACAGGCCTAATAAACAGAAGAAAACAAAGAAGGGAAGGTATCATTTGTTTTGGGCTTGCTAGCTGATACAGATCAATGATAATGACTGGACCTACTTTTTTATCCACCCTTCCAGGGTAAGCCAGGCCTCAGGGATCTGTTCTCCCATGTACTTCTCCTTCAGAGTCAGATCAATCAGGTGATTCTGGAGATTGGGAATACCCTGCAGAACAATGAGAACAAGAACGGGAATACCCTGCAGAACAATGAGAACAACAACAGTTTTCTTCCATTTGCTATTTATTCTGGTCCGATTCATTGACCCCTTTAGAGAATCGATTAAAAAACAAATTTCTGCCTCTTTTGCGAAGAATAAACATTGGCCAGTGGTAGGTGTATTGGAGTATGTGTTCGGTTTCACTGCAAGTTTGATTTTAACCTAATAAGATGTTGCTCAGAGGGACTATTTGGAGTATTTGAGAAAAAGGTCAAAAGTATGACATCATTTGTACGATCGCGCATAACTCAAACTCGAGTTTGGCAACACCTGTTACAATGTTTGTCAGGATGTAGCACTTGAATAAAACTACTACTTGTTGCAGTCTAGACTGCAATAGTGAATCAGTGAGATACAATTACGTTAACATGGCCGTTAATGAAAATTGCAATAGTGGTTTTAGGCCTTCTCATTGTTTCCTATTATTGGCATGGATTACCTCCCTTGATATGTTCATAAGCTTATTATCTCCCCTGATGTGATTTCAATATCTTGTCCAATACATGAGGTATTCACTGTTCACATGGTGGACAAGAAAGAAATAGTTTGTCCATACTCTCAGCTTTGAGAGTACACCAGCTGACCAGAAATACTCAACACAGGAAAATTTAGAAGTAAAAAGTCATGCAAGAGTACTGCAGCCGCTGATCAGGTCGCAAGATCAGAGCAAATACCTTCATCACATCTCCGGGTAAATTGTAGGGTTTTGATTGGCCAGTTACCCTAGTGCATCAGACCATATTTGATTACAGGCACTAGATATTTTCTGTAGACCAATGCTGTCAAGGACATGCATGCCATATACCAACGATATCAAGAACTCATGAGCAACATCTGCAGGCAAAAACTGTTTCAGACTAATTTGTCCAAGCAAGTTTGCGTCCATGAGTACTGAATCCAGAACAGGTTTTGTGACAAAACTTAATTTCGCAGATGAAGATAAGAAATAAATTATTATCGAAAGCTTTATTTATCACACAAACAGGGATGAATGAATGTCAGTATGCCAGCTAAGTATTTCATCCAGTTTATTGTTCATTGCCGAACAGATGAAAAGGAATCAACACTGGATGCCAAAATCTGTAAATCATCATGTATTTACACACTGATTTATATGCCTGACCTTCTTTCAGGTCCGTGATATATGTTAAAATCAAGGAGGATACCCCCTCCAGAAAATGAGTATCAGTTAAATCTGTACAACATCTGAGTCCTATGATCATTACCTTTAGAGTGTAAGAGCTGACTGAATGGAAACCTTTAATCTGTGGGTACCTCCTCTGTAACTCCTCTGTGGGTAATTTGGGTTTCTCCACCTAGTTTATACAGAAAGTGGAAGCATTATCTCTGACATACAATATTACACTTTTTTGACCATATATGCTTCCTTTAGCTCAACATTCTTCCATTCTGTGTGCTTTTCCTGTGTTTTCTGCTGTGTTGTCACCTATATGACAATAAAAACGAGTAAATTTCTCTTCCCCTAAAAAACATACCTAGTGGCATTCATTCTGTCAGTATTTATTATGTGGAGAGGTTAGATAAACCTCCCAGTTTAAGGCTTATCACATAGGAACCTGGTATTAAATTTATGAACATGTTAGTACTTGTCAGCTCACCTGGAGCCAGTCATCGCATCCTAGTGCCCGCCTCGATTATAGAACTACTGTCTAAAGATCAACAATTTAACCACTGTTATTTCAACATCCAAGCTCCAAAAAGTCTTTATGACATATGAACAGATAGGATTGCACACCGTCAGAGACATTGTCTGACAGCTATTCAATTAAGGGAGACCAAGCGCTCGAACGTTTCATATTTAAAGATATGATTTGTACAAGAGATATACATGCCGATTACAAGAGGCCACAACTTAAAGGGCTGAGAGGTCAAAGTTGAAGATATACATTGATGCATTGGAGTTCCCATAAAGTTCAATGGTGTCACATTTCATGGTTATGGTAATGATAGCAGTGAGAGATTTGGTGTAATACCTTAACAACTTTGATGACAAGACGGGGCATACACATCAATGTTGCAGTCTTCGATGTCTCTCCCAGGGAATTAGTGATATATATTTCTGCATGGTAACCATGTAGTTATAAAAGTTCAGCCTCTGTTGTTCGTGAAATCTACGAGACCCAAATCACCTTCCTAACTGTGAGAACAATTGGATAGGATGACAGTGGTTTTATGCAAATTGCTTTCTCTCTCCTCATAAACTAAATAGATTAAAGGTATCAGTTATTTCCAGCATTATCCCTAAGATATATAATATAATATCCACAAATGTACTCCCTAATCAATACTACTATCACGGTCAATAAACTGACAATCTTGAAATATAAGATGTAATTCTCATGTTCACTTACTGGTTCCCTGTTTGCAGATGACCTACCTTATCACAGTGAGTTCCAATGACAAGGACCGGTGCCCCAGGGGCATGGCAGGCAACAGAGCTGAGCCAGAAGTCCAGACCAGCATGTTCATACCCAAGTCTGATATTCCACAGTAACAGGTACACCGCTCGAGTTGACAAGAAAAACTAGAATGACAAATAGACTCATAAATAACTATTTTTCGATTCTTATTCAAATTTGGCTTTTGAAAACACAGGATACCAAACAAAGTGAAGTATGCCAGCTCTCATAAGGTTTGACCATTATGTTAACTATAGCAAAACTCTTGCTTTTCACAAAAGTTGTGTTGTTCATCAAATATGCCAGAGCAGGTTACTAATTTGAAGAGATGTGGGTTATCTCCCCTGGTGTGATCCAAACGGGATTATCTACCCTGCTATAATTCTGATTTGAATTATCTCCCATCGATCATTTTTCCAGTTCATAAACATTTGATCCGACAAATACTTGAAATAAACATTTACAACATTTTTTACATTGTGTAGTAATTTTGTGGAAAAAATATTATTCTTTTGTTTCCTAATGGATTCCTAATTTTGTATCCCTAAATGTTGCCTTTAGTCATGAGAATTTTATCTTAATATATTCCACTATCATCCAAGATTGGTAATAATCTATTCTCCCTTGACAATTTATTTGCATTTGGTTCTTTTCTTTGATCAATAAATTCTTATGGTGCATGTCCAAGACGATTATTTTATGGGAAAACAAACCTGATGAGTGTTATAATAAACAGTTTGTCCTGCGAAATCCCAGACGCTGTATTGCAGGGTCTCATCACTGTTTTCTTCTGATTCTGCATCCGTTGCCTTGCCATCCTTATTCACACTGACCTTCCAGTTAGTGATGTCAATGCCATCCGTTATAGCCTCACCCATCATCTCATATAGATCATCTTCATCGTAGTAATTGTAGAACCTTCGGTGAGTCAGTGCTTGAATAAGGCTACAAAGTCAATGGCAAGTTAATAAATAATCTACATGATGTTCCGAGACTTAACACATGTTAAAAGAGGCAAGAAGTTTTATTGGTGAACATATCACCAGAGATGAGAAGTCCAAAGTCAGTCTTTGTTTTGGTATCTTATTCAATGCATATTCCCACACTGATTTTGGGTCTTTTGTTTTTTTGTTTAATCACCGCTATATCGCTGAAATATTGCTGAACGCGACGTTAAACCTTAATTCTCTCTCTATGTCTCTCTCTCTCTCTCTCTGTTATCGAACATGTCGAATGAGTTGGTCCTGTCCTGGGCCTGTTGGATTTCGAGTGAAAAGAACTTCTTATCTTACCCTGACAATATAATTATGAATACTGTGATGATGTAGGTCAGGAAGCCAGATTGGCTAGGTGCAACAAGTTATGTTCTCCTAAAAATAGATCTACAATATTTGCTCCCATCTGTACAGAAACTTCACCTTTACATGATCCTTCTCCAGAAAACAAAATCGCCTTACCTCGTTTTCCCCGCCCCTCCCAGACCAACAACCATCAGCTTGGTCCGACGACACTTCACAGAGCCCATCTGGAGACGTTTGAGGTAACCAAAGACTGCTGCGAACCCCCGGTTAATGACCTCTTTAGGTGGGGTCTTCAGTTGGCCACAACCCTTCAGGTGAAGCTCTGCAGGGAGGAAATGATAGTTAAACAGTTATATTCAGCTAAGTTGATGTAGTGTGATAGAGGTCAATCGTGTCAGACAATACAATACAAGCGTTCTGAGAACCACAACATCTCGCCTTGCGGGGTCATCCGCCAAAGGTGCAGCAGTATTGAAAGCATACATGTAGAGCAAACAATAAGGTCTGGAATAGGTGATGTGGTACAGACAATAATGTCTGGAATAGATTATCTGGTACAGACAATAACATCAGTCCCATGTGGGATTACTGGCAAAAGTTAATCCCATGTAGGATGGATAGGTCAGTGCTGTCGGATTACTGGTACATAGGGCAGTCCAGTGTGAGATTACTGCTGGATAGTTGAGTCCCATGTGAGATTACTGCTGGATAGGCCAGTCCTGTGTAGGCTTACTGCTGGGTGGACCGGTCCCATGTTATTACTGATGGATAGTCCCCTGTGGGATTACTGCTGGATAGTCCAGTCCCAAGTGGGATTACTGCTGGATAGGCCAGTCCCAAGTGGGATTTACTGCCGGATAGATGAGTCTCGTATGGGATTAATGCTGGATAGGATAGTCCTGTGTGGGATTACTGCTGCATAGGCAGTCCCGTGTGGGCTTACTGCTGCATACGGCAATCCTGTGTGGGATTATGGCCGAGGAGGCCACTCCCGTGTGGGATTACTGCTGGATAGGCTAAACCTGTGTGAGATTACAGCGGAATAGGTCAGTCTCATGTAAAATTATGGCTGGATAGGTCAGTGCCATGTGGGATTACTGCTGCAAATTGCAATCCAGTGTCATATTACATCTGGAAGGATCAGTCCCATGAGAGATTACTGCTGCATAAGCCAGTTCCGTGTGGAATTACTGCTGGATAGGCCAGTCCCATGTGGGATTACTGCAGGATAGGCCAGTCCGGTCTGGGATTACTGCTGGATAGGTCAGTCCCGTGTGGCATTACTGCTGGATAGGCCAGTGCCATTGGGATTACTGCTGGATAGGTCAGTCCTGTGTGAGATTACTGCTGAATAGGCCAGTCCCAAATGGGATTACTGCTGGATAGACCAGTTCGGTCTGGGATTACTGCTGGATAGTTGATTTCCGTTTGGGATTACAGCTGGATAGGTCAGTCCCGTATGGCAATACTGCTGGATAGGCCAATGCCATTTTGGATTACTGCTGGATAGGTCAGTCCCGTGTGGGATTACTGCGGGAGAGCTGTGACCTAGGACGAACTGTAAGAAACATGTGTACCAAGTTTCATAATCATTCAATGACAGCTGACAACTGCAGCAAACTGTGGTGTACAGATGTACATGTGCACTTCAGCTAAATGCAAAACTCAATCATTTGCCATAATTTGGAGAAAAATTAATATTTCATCTCAAAAATAGCACAAGTAAATCCTCCAATCATAAGAAACATGTGTACCAAGTTTCGTAATCATCCAATGAGAGCTGACAACTGCAGCAAATTTATCATGTACATGTATACGTATACATGTAGAGTCCTACATGTACAATTTACCTAAACAGAAAACTCATTCATTTGCCATAATTTGGAGGAAAATTAATATTTCTTCTCAAAAATAGCACAGGTACATCCTCTTATCATAAGAAACATGTGTATCAAGTTTCATAATCATCCAATGACAGCTGACAACTGGAGCAAACTTACCATGTACATGTATATGTACAATTTACCTAAACAGAAAACTCATTCATTTGTCATAATTTGGAGAAAAATTAATATTTCTTCTCAAAAATAGCACAGGTACATCCTCTAATCATAAGAAACATGTGTACCAAGTTTCATAATCATCCAATGACAGCTGACAACTGGAGCAAACTTACCATGTAGATGTATATGTATACATGTAGAGGCCTACATGTACAATTTACCTAAACAGAAAACTCTTCATTTGCCATAATTTTGAGAAAAATTAATATTTCTTCTCAAAAATAGCACAGGTACATCCTCTTATCATAAGAAACATGTGTACCAAGTTTCATAATCATCCAATGACAGCTGACAACTGGAGCAAACTTACCATGTACATGTATATGTACAATTTACCTAAACAGAAAACTCATTCATTTGTCATAATTTGGAGAAAAATTAATATTTCTTCTCAAAAATAGCACAGGTACATCCTCTAATCATAAGAAACATGTGTACCAAGTTTCATAATCATCCAATGACAGCTGACAACTACAAGAAACTTTCCAAGTACAGATGTACATGTGCACTTCAGCTAAACGCAAAACTCATTCATAGGGATTTTAACATTAGAGTACCCCAGGGGTAGTACCCCCAGGTGGCATACCCACCCCCCATATTTTTTTTATTTTTTTTATATTTTTTCTAATTTTTCTAGATTTTTTTTTAACTTGCTAAACCAAAAACCCAATCATTTCCAGGCAGGGGACACCGACACCGACATCCTCTTCCCCCCCTCACAATATCTCCCCTTTACTTCGTAAGGCGAGATAAAAATAGAGGACACCATACAGGAACAACTTCTCAGTAATGTCTGCTAATACATGTGTGAACTTATCATACCATTCTAACATTATGACAAGGATGACCTCTCAAACTCCTTTTATCCTTAGACCAAACAATTCCCTTATGCATCAACAAGTGCAATGACGAGGGATGCCTGGCCTCAGTTTGTGGATCGTATTTTCCACAATATACCTCGGTCTACAGTGTGGAAAACATTTGTATATAATTAATGAATTATTCAGTGATAACTGGACTATTTTCAACATGAAGTTGCAGAAATGATCATCAATGTAAGCCTAATGGTCATTTCTTGGAATAGTAGGATAAATTCATGCATATCACATTTACACTGCAGTTATCAATAGTTAAAAATCTGCCCAATGTTGTTAATATAGGCTGGAGAGGGAGATTACGAACGACAAAATTACACCGAGAATCACGTGATAATGTACCTGTCAATATACTGCAGTAATTCTTTTGTTGGAGAATTAAATTGTAAAAGGAAGATTAAGTCTGACCTTTGAGAGGCAGGCTGCCAACATCTCCTGGTAAAGTCTCCAGGACAGGGTTATCAGACAGCCTTAGACTATTGAGACCAGACAGGGCCTCTCCGATACCACCAGGTATAGACTGTAGACGATGAAAGCTCAAGTCCAGCTTGTGCAGTGTCGTCAGGGATAGAACAACTTCAGGCAGTCCACCAACACTGCATTTCATGCTCTCTGTGGGTTTGATAATGAGATGGTACAAATATCGACAGCTGCCAAAATATTACTGATATAAATTGATCAATATTTCATATATATTCCATTACAATAAACCTGAAACCTAATGACATTGTATCCCTCTTCTATCCCATGATGCAATGTACATCCAGGTGGAGATGATCATGATACAACTGAATTACCCTGCCACCTCCCTCATGTAAAACGACATCAATTTAACGAACAATGGGAGATCCCAGCGATGTTAGATTTCGGGGTAACTGACACCTGCCATGTAGATGAATGGATGCACAACTCATCACATGATTTTAAGGCAGATAAAATGTCATCAGGATTTAGGTTTATTTCCTCAGCAGCCATATCTTATCGATGTGAATCGAGCTCATTTTTGACAATCACTGACATGCACTTGAACAATTCTTGACAAAAGTTTTCTGATCTTTCCTCATAAGAGGTGGACATAAATATAATTTATGTCGTGAAATTCAGCACTGGCCATAACAGGTCCCACTTCTTAGTTTGCTTCTACAAAAAGGTTTTTCAATTTGACATTTAGATACTAATTATATATATATATATGAGACTCACTGGTGGGTTCTCTGGTTTTATCTCCGAATCGTGGGTACATGTTAAAGAGGTTGTTGTTGAGATCTGCAATCTCGGTATAGGTCAGGTGACCTTTCACTTCTTTGTCAACTTGTCCAAACAATTTCTGAGTTTTTGAGAAAACAAAAGAAAAGAAAATGAAAGTGATTTAGTTCAGTTACATGTTACTGCATATAGAGATTAAAAACTAAAAGCTTGTGGCCATTAAAGTGATCGTAAACCCTCATGTAAAGTTTCCATCAAATGAAAGAGCATTGCAAACAGAGCGGGAAAATATTTATTTTAATTTTTTACGATTTTATTACACAGAGTAAACTGCAATTAAAACATGGTATTCTATGGTGGTCTGTTGCAATCATATTTAGGTCCAGTGACGTCACACTGCCTTAATACATATATTTCAGACTTTGTATGCACTTTCCAGTGCTTGATATAAGCTTAAGGTGTGTATACAGAGTTTCAACACAGACTCACTGTTTCAATGTGCATGTTTCACCAAAATCTGGGAGATGGTGACTCGTGAGTGTCAAGTCAATTTGAATCTTGCATTTAGTTTCCCCGATTTTGGAACATGCACATTGGAACAGTGAGTCCGTGTTGAAACTCAAAGTATACATACCTTAAACTTGAATCAAGCATTGGAAAGTGCATACAAAGTTTGAAATATATGTATTAAGGCAGTGTGACGTGACTGGACCTAAATATGATTGCAACAGACCATCATAGAATACCATGCTCTAATTGCAGTTTACTCTGTAAAAAATTAAAATAAATATTTTCCGACACTGTTCGCAATGGTCTTTCATTTGATCGAAACTTTACTCGAGGGTTTACGATGACTTTAAGATATATTTCTTGCATCTATTGCATTTACATGTAAGAGAGTATCTCAAATATACCTTGCTCTAGTTCAATCTGCATGTACATCTGTAACAATGAAAACATGGGAATTCTCCTCTCATGAAACAAATTCACAATTAGCTGCCTCAATCTGTAGCAAAAAAGGATGGAAATTTTACTTACAAAAACAATACACAATTTGCTGCCTCAAAAGCTATAGATCTCTCGCTCTTATATAATGTATGGCAGAAAAGACTAGAACATTTCACTTCATTGATGTTTGTTGTCCCTCCATATTTTTTGTTTGGTCTTGGGCAATTGTGCAAAAATTAAGCAACCTATTGCGTTGCTCTTGTGATTTATGAATGAAACAATGCATTCAGTTATCGGAATGTTTGTTCAGTGCAAATTTATGAAAGTTCAAAGTATTTATCGTATAAATCTAGAATTACCTGCTTGTCTATCTTTTGCATGACCATGTTTTTATTCAGGAAGTTGCTGAATGCCTCAAAACTTAGTACAGACTTCGGACTATCATAGCCAGTTAGCCAAGGAAGTCCTGCGAAACTCAGTTCAGACAGATTCAGTTTCCCTACATCCTCATGCAACTTCTGAGTCAGAAGATTACCACCAAGGGAAAGAACTTTCAACTCTGTCAACTTGGCAATCCCCTGGAGGCTGGTTATCTCCCCAATGTTATCAGCATGGAGTTCTTCCAGCATGAAAAGCTTCAAGACTTGGGCAGGGAATTTGACGAATGGATTGTTCGAAATGTTCAAGTGTGACATCTTGTCTGCCAGTTTTTCCACAGAGCTCGGGAGGGTGGTTATTTTGTTGGAGGAAATGTCGAGCCATTCCAGGCATTTCAGGCTGAAGAGGTTTTCTGGACATTCCGCTATCTGATTGTCTGACAGATTCAGGTGATAGAGGAAAGCGAATTTCGCCCCAAAATTCGGTGGAATGGTTGTCAACCTGTTCCTTTGAAAATCCAGTTTGAAAACAAGCTTTGACATTCCTTCAAACTTCTCCAAAGAGAGATCAGTCAGCTCCTGATTTCCCGCCAAAGCAGCAGAGTGACCCAGACAAAAGATTGTTGTCGGAGTCAGATGCTCCTGGGAACTGTTTGGATAATAGTGATGATGATTTGGAGACAGCAGATCTGTACAGTTGAGAAGTCACCTAAAATGTCAAATTTGATTAATCAGTAAATTATCTAATAACTCAAGAACAGAACATGAAGCTGCGCTATCGTAACCCCTCGGCTCTGAACCCCAGCTATTATAATGTAAGGGTGTCTCTACCAATTGATTGGCTTGTGGGAAGAAATATTTACCCCTGGTATTGTAAGTGTACTTTCTTTGAAAAACAAGTGAGAAATGACTACATTGTAGTCAAAACCTGCGGCAGTGGCAATAATACAGTGAAAGATATATCAGCGGAGGTAGTGGTAATTGTAGAAAAAAGCGCCATCTGCCAGTGTTTTTCTGCCAAGGGAAGTAATTTTCAACTTGTAACCCACAATTGTAGGGATTGCGTAATAGTTCTGATACCATATATATATATATTCACTTTCCCCATTCAAAATCCGACGATTTTGACTCGGCCGTGCCGTCTATACTGAATTGACAGACGAACTCACCATGATCGCTTTGGCAATGTTTTGGTACAAGTATCGTGTATGCCAAGTTTCAATACATTCGGTTCAGTCGTTACTTTTTGCAAATCAAAAAGGCTTTCAAATATTTGGAAATCCAAACAAATTTCGAGGATTTAGTCATAGCGCGAAAATCTGCGCTCTTCTTCTCGCTTAATTTGCCGATCAAAATAGAAAATTTATATTTCCTTCAAAGTTATTTTTCAATAAATTTAGTATAAGGTCTATCACTTCGTTCTGTGAAACTACGGAATGGGATTTAAGGCTTTATCGAACTGTCCAAGAGGCATAATAACACTTTTTCACTATTCAAATTGAGGCCTGTTACAGTCTTGATATTCGATTAAAATAATTAATTAGGTTTCTGCATTTACGTTCGTTATCATCTGCGAACTAAATTCCTTGCCACTCTTTTCCACGCAGCAAGTCAATACCAAGACATGGTTTGCTTCTTCTATATAAATGATTAACTATTTCATTCTTAGGAAATATCATCTCATGTCCGGCCAAGCCTTTTCGAAGGTTGCTAATTTTATTAATTTCTTTTCTTTAAAATCAAATTCTGCAAACAAGAAACATTTCCAGTCAGTATTTACGGATATCTTCCTATACTCAATTCGCGAATATGTTTGTCACTAAATCATTCCGAAGGTGATTCAAGTGCGAAGTTTCGGGG
Organism: Hanleya hanleyi; assembly: GCA_036873755.1. NCBI lineage: Eukaryota > Metazoa > Mollusca > Polyplacophora > Lepidopleurida > Hanleyidae > Hanleya > Hanleya hanleyi. The sequence continues at coordinate 96,370 of JAVTVY010053609.1, forward strand.
CTAGTTCACTAAACAAGGTCTGTGTGTAAGAGATTGATGTCGAATGTCGAATTCTCGTTATTATCTTTTGATACATGAAATTGTTGCATTCGCGAAAATAACTGCCAAGTTGAAGTCAGTGCGAAAGGTATCTAAGTATCAAAATCAAACTTAAAAACTCCTTCAGGAAAACAAAGGCCCTTCTTTTGGCCACGAGGTCAACTAGATCGTTTTTATGGCCAGTATCTGCTATATATGACGTAATTCCATACGTAAAACTGATTGACAAAGTAACGTAAATTTTGTATAGAACCAGTAAATTCTAGCAGAAATGGGCTCCGACTTGAGAGAATGATGTCAAATGCAATGTTTCTGCGCATTGTCTGCTGATACACATAAGTATTGAATTTACGGAAGTGATTACCGTAATACTATTCTAAAGAGATTCTGAGTGCGGAAGAGGACGGGAACATCAATACCAGCGAATCAAGGCCCTGGCTTGCGAGAATGAGGATAGCGAGGCTGTGTTCCGAAAGAGAATCATTCAAAATAGCTATTTGCCAAATGTCATGCTTGTAACCGAAAGTGCACAATATAACTGCACGAGTGCGAGGTTTTGTTCGCGCACAGGGGTGTCTAACTCATTAAATACTACATAGTCATTTCTGTCCCTTCAAAGTAGGCTACCATTTGAAATTGTCCGGTAATGAGTGAGTCAAAATAAGCATTCAAGATTTTATTGTACAAACACCAGTCAAAGGCAGAGTACAAAATGTTAAGAGGAATACAACAAGAGAAACAATGGAACAGTGACATGAATATTAATATTTATATATATGTTATATCTGAGAGATATGTTATATCTGAGTGTTACCGTTGATATTAGAACCTTGATTTTTGGCATGAATGTGCATTAGGGGACTGTTACCAGCATGTTTCGAGCCGACCTACTTTTGATGAAAATTTCTGGTGATTTTTGATTAAAATCACTGGTGAATCTAACTTGAGCCGTGCCCATCTTAATATAGGCAGGATTTCAACTGGGGGTCGAAGAGTTCAGCGTGCGTCGGAGTCCTAATGCCTACCCTACTTCTTATGTCCTGTGACGTTATTCACACTGGGCATGAAGGTGCATTAGGGGACTGTTGCCAGCATGTTTCGAGCTGACCTACTTTTTGATGAAAATTTCTAGTGATTTTTGATTAAAATCACTGGTGATTCTAACTTGGGTCGTGCCCATCTTAATATTGGCAGGATTTCAACTGGGGGTCCAAGAGTTCAGTGCGTGTCGAAGTTCTAATGCCTACCCTACTTCGTAGGTCCTTTGACGTTATTCACACTATTCTTATGTATAATAAATCCAATCCGGAAATTAACGAAGCAATAATTCATTCCACCGAATATAGTTGCAAATGAATTCAAACGCGCTTGAAGACAGTGTTGTCATGTGAGATCGGAGGTTGAAAAGAAAAGTGTGGCAGAGATCACACTCTCTTAGCGCATGCGCATTTCAAAAAGTCACAAGAACAACAACAAGAACAACAACAACAACGCGAGCCTCCCGTAGACCTGCGTGCCGCAGGTAAAATACGAAGCTGCGCATCTGAAAACCCCTCGGCGCCAGCCATTCATAATGTATTCAATTTGAAGCAAGACTTCAGGAACACCAAGCAGTCAAGTGACAAATATACAAATTATGAAAAAATTTGCCATTAGAAATGGCCTCTAAGGTTTATGTCCAATCAGAGAAGTCGGTGTTCATTACATATGTCTGTTGATGCATCGATGATGTATACCAAATTTTGTCATAGAGCATTTGAAAATTATCAGAGATAGAGATCATTAATGATTTCGCATAAATTAAAGATGGCCGCCCATCCTTCCCACCACTCAGAGAAACTGATGTGGTTATTCATTGCAAGTGTCTTGATACATGGATGCTGTATACCAAGTTTCATATAGAACACTGAAATGGTATCAAAGATATACATCATCAAAGATTTTGCATAAATTAAAGATGGCCACCAAGGTTTCCGCCCAATCAGAAACACCAGAACTGCCATTTATCGTAAGTCTATTGATGCATCGATGATATATGCCAAATTTTACATCGAGCACTCGAACGGTATCAGAGATAGAGATCATTAATGATTTCGCATAAATTAAAGATGGCCGCCCATCCTTCCTGCCACTCAGAGGAACTGATGTGGTTATACATTGCAGGTCTCTTGATACATCGATGCTGTATACCAAGTTTCGTATAGAACACTTGAATGGTATCAAAGATATATATCATTAAAGATTTTGCATAAATTAAAGATGGCCGCCAAGGTTTCCACCGAATCAGGGAAACTGGTTTGGTCATTCCTTTGAAGTTTCTTGATGCATCGATGATCTATACCAAGTTCACACACGGAACAGTGAAATGGTACCTAAGATACACAAGATTAATGATTTCGCATAAATTAAATATGGCCGCCAAAGTTTCCAACCAATCAGGTCCAGATTCAATAGGGTTCTGGGTCATGAGCATATGGATGTGCAGTGCAAGTTTGGTGTGCCTAGGGTAAGTCGTTCTAAAGATATCTTGGTAACGAGAAAGCTGTGATGGTTTCGCATAAATTAAAGATGGCCGCCAAAGTTTCCAACCAATCAGGTCCAGATTCAATAGGGTTCTGCGTCACGCTCATACGGATGTGCACTGCAAGTTTGGTGTGCCTAGGGTAAGTCGTTCTGAAGATATCTTGGTAACGAGAAAGGTGTGACGGACAGACGGACAGACGTACATGACGACGACAATACCCTTCGGCCAAATTTTGGCCGAGGGGTAAAAAAGTTTTCCAGTCATCCAATCAATAAATAAATGTGATAGTATACTGACATGATATAGAAATAATATGCAAACTTAACATAGGAATTAGTGGATTTTGTTAGACAAGGGGCATAACTCTGCAAAATACTTTCTGACACGACTCATTTTCGATAGGCATCTAGTGTCATTTTCAAAACATATTTGCAGGCATTCTTCACATTGTGTAAGAGAATAAATCAATAAATCAGTCATCCAATCAATAAATAAATGTGATAGTATACAAACATGATATAGAAATTGTATGCAAACTTAACATAGGAATTAGTGGATTTTATTAGACAAGGGGCATAACTCTGCAAATTACTTTCTGACACGACTCATTTTTGATAGGCATCTAGTTCAGGTCAAGAGAAACAACTGTATCACGTTAGGATGTTGTATATGGAACGGTTCTGAAATTATCACAATAACAAATCATAAATGGATTTTTATTTGTAAAAGGGGGCGTAACTCTGCAAAATATTGTCCGATATGACTCATTTTCGATAGGCTTCTGATTTACGTGAAGATAAATAGATGTAACAAGTTTGGTTGCCATGGATGAAACGGTTCTGTAGATATCGTGGTAACGGACGGACGGACAGCCGTACATGACGACAATACCCCAAGGCCAAAGTTGGCCGAGGGGTAACAAGGGTTATGTGTAACCCGGCAGCTCGCCTTTTGGGTATTCAATAACATGCAGCTTCACATAAAGATCGAGCCCTTCAGATTGCACATCACTGGCAATGACAATACATATTGCAATAAAAATTTGACTTCTTTGTCAGTGATGTTGAAGTTGGATTGAAACATGAACTATATTATAAAACTTGAAATAAAGATACCTTTTTTCCAAAAGTATACATGTCATTATGAATACATGTACAATTGAAATTTGGTCTGAGATGTGGGTGTGAAATGCCTGGACAAATATGGTTCGTGCAAAAGCTTGAGGTTAAATCATGATGAGGAATGGGATTCGATACAAAAATTGAAGGAAATGGTGTTCTTCATTAAAGGTGACACAAAATTCCAAACCACCAGGGGTTAATATTTAATATTGTACTTCTGAAATGAAATAATGTCATTAAGGGAGCGTGTCAAAAGTTTTGACGTTCAAACTAAAAGAATGAGTCAGAAAATGAACAGGTGAACGTTCTTTTTCTTCCAGCAAACGAACGTTCGACAGTCAGAAAATGAACACTACCCCGTCAGAAAAAATCAACGTCAGAAAAAGAACCTTCTTTTTTGAACGTTCAAATTATTATGTATGATAGCTGTCAGAAATCGCTGAAGGGCTCACAATACGGCTATCGTGTGTCGACTCTTATTAGAATGAAAAATAAAACAAAACAAAACGAAAACAGAACACTCGAAAAGGCAGGGCAACTGTATTTATATTGCACTAGCTTTCGTAGGTATATAACCCACTTCCTCTGAAGAAGTACTTTCCTTCTTTCAAAGCAACTATTGCAAAGATTTGACGTTTATCTACAGCAAATTGGTCCGTGTAACCTTGCACAATTCAATTTTCGTCTTTCGTTTTTGGTTTCTCAAAATCAAAAATTAAAATTTGACCGTCAATTTTCAATTTTCGTTTTTTGTTTCTGTAATCTCAAAATCAAAAATTGAAATTTGACCGTCAATTTTCAATTTTCGTTTTTTGTTTTTGTGATCTTAAAATCAAAAAGTGAAATTTGACCGTCAATTTTCAATTTTTGATTCTGGGATTACAAAAACAAATACGAAGCTGCGCATCTGAAAACCCCTCGGCTCTGGGCGCCAGCCATTCATAATGTATTCAATTTGAAGCAAGACTTCAGGAACACCAAGCAGTCAAGTGACAAATATACAGATTATGAAAAAATTTGCCATTAGAAATGGCCTCTAAGGTTTATGTCCAATCAGAGAAGTCGGTATTCATTACATAAGTCTGTTGATGCATCGATGATGTATACCAAATTTTGTCATAGAGCATTTGAAAATTATCAGAGATAGAGATCATTAATGATTTCGCATAAATTAAAGATGGCCGCCCATCCTTCCCACCACTCAGAGAAACTGATGTGGTTATTCATTGCAAGTGTCTTGATACATGGATGCTGTATACCAAGTTTCATATAGAACACTGAAATGGTATCAAAGATATACATCATCAAAGATTTTGCATAAATTAAAGATGGCCACCAAGGTTTCCGCCCAATCAGAAACACCAGAACTGCCATTTATCGTAAGTCTATTGATGCATCGATGATATATGCCAAATTTTACATCGAGCACTCGAACGGTATCAGAGATAGAGATCATTAATGATTTCGCATAAATTAAAGATGGCCGCCCATCCTTCCTGCCACTCAGAGGAACTGATGTGGTTATACATTGCAGGTCTCTTGATACATCGATGCTGTATACCAAGTTCATATAGAACACTGAAATGGTATCAAAGATATACATCATCAAAGATTTTGCATAAATTAAAGATGGCCACCAAGGTTTCCGCCCAATCAGAAACACCAGAACTGCCATTTATCGTAAGTCTATTGATGCATCGATGAGATATGCCAAATTTTACATCGAGCACTCGAACGGTATCAGAGATAGAGATCATTAATGATTTCGCATAAATTAAAGATGGCCGCCCATCCTTCCTGCCACTCAGAGGAACTGATGTGGTTATACATTGCAGGTCTCTTGATACATCGATGCTGTATACCAAGTTTCGTATAGAACACTTGAATGGTATCAAAGATATATATCATCAAAGATTTTGCATAAATTAAAGATGGCCGCCAAGGTTTCCACCGAATCAGGGAAACTGGTTTGGTCTCATTCCTTTGAAGTTTCTTGATGCATCGATGATCTATACCAAGTTCACACACGGAACAGTGAAATGGTACCTAAGATACACAAGATTAATGATTTCGCATAAATTAAATATGGCCGCCAAAGTTTCCAACCAATCAGGTCCAGATAGGGTTCTGGGTCATGAGCATATGGATGTGCAGTGCAAGTTTGGTGTGCCTAGGGTAAGTCGTTCTAAAGATATCTTGGTAACGAGAAAGCTGTGATGGTTTCGCATAAATTAAAGATGGCCGCCAAAGGTTCCAACCAATCAGGTCCAGATTCAATAGGGTTCTGCGTTACGCGCATACGGATGTGCACTGCAAGTTTGGTGTGCCTAGGGTAAGTCGTTCTGAAGATATCTTGGTAACGAGAAAGATGTGACGGACGGACGGACAGACGGACAGACGTACATGACGACGACCATACCCTTCGGCCAAATTTTGGCCGAGGGGTAAAAACGAAAATTGATATTTGACAGTCAATTTTCAATTTTCGTTTTTCGTTTTACTTGACGCAAAAATGAAAATCAAATATTGAAAATTGCCTCGACTTGTCCGTTTTTCGTTTTTTGATTTTAACTTTGACGTATCAATGTTAAGTTCGCACGTGGACGGGTTATGATGTCACTTCCAGTATGACGAGTAGAATAGAAATGCAAATCGTGTCGTATAAGAGGTGTGGAGCGTGAGAGGCATGTGGCCCACCAGGCCATCCTCGGGAGCCAGTGTATTGATCGATTTGTTAGGGTATCTATGCATTGTCTTGGTTAGTTGTCCTCGGTAGTTCTGGATAAAACAGATATCAAAGGGTATCCTCTAAATCAAACCAATTATTGAACAGGCTCAGCAAGCTCATTGCGCCAAACCACTAGCTGCAATGTTTCAGATGTGACATCGCTGGCATAACTTTGATGTCAGGCTGAAATCGTCATCGAGAGTCAAAGCAAAAAACCGCCGGCTTGGGATACCGACATGCTAATTCAAAATAACCTCGGGGGATGAAATGTTCGAGATTGAGGCAAGGACTCAAAAACTCACTCGAATCATCAAAAATGTCCGGGTAAACCCTGTGAGAGGATTCACGATTTACCTGGACTTGTGAAGATGCACCAGACAGGTCTGGATAGGTGGCATCCCGCATTTGTCATTGGTTATTGGCCTGAGCCAATCAGGACGCAGTCTTAGATTTTCTCATTTCTAAAAATAGATGTTTAGAGCGCTACAAAAGCGAACAGCATTCCTGCACACAACCGCTATTTGTTATTGATTTGAAATATAGTATTCATAAAGATACCAACAAAGATTTAATACCAATAAGAGTAAGCATCGCGGTGATGGGCCGCGAAATCCGTATATGGCCAGCGTTCCGTAAACCATCATTCAAACAAGCACACAAACGTCATGTTTGATGCCAGACGTCAACGCTTCAGGTCCAATCTTCATTCTCTATTTTTGGGACCTGGATCGTTGGAGCGTTTACATGCCCGTCAACGTTCAGCGTCAAAACGCTTCAACGCTGTAAGTGCGGGTGTCAAAAGCTTCAACGCGTCGACGCGGGAAGTTCCTTTTGGGGTTATGATTAGAGTACCCACGTATTTAATATTTTACCCTACTTTAATGAAACTCATATGTGTATCAACAGTGTTGTTCTCCATATAATGCTTCACACCTACTGCACGAATGCCTACTCACTTCTGGACATGCGCAGTTGGCCCATTATAATCTAGCTCGAATGCCTGCCTCCAGGGATCTATAGTGTGGTGACACTCCCATATCTTTCCATATTGTGCTCCACACCTGCCTAAACAATCCGATTTGCGTTTTCCATACTACTCCGCGGACCGAAAGTAGCACCATAAGCCTTGCACGTGCGCAGTTAACATTGATGCGTCAAAGTTAAAATCAAAAAACGAAAAACGGACAAGTCGAGGCAATTTTCAATATTTGATTTTCATTTTTGCGCGAAGTAAAACGAAAAACGAAAATTGAATGTCAAATTTCAATTTTTGATTCTGAGAAACCGAAAACGAAAAACGAAAATTGAAAATTGACGGTCAAATTTCAATTTTTGATTTTGAGAAACCAAAAACAAAAAACAAAAATTGAATTGTGCAAGGTTACACGGACCCAAATTTAATAAATGTATTTAATATAATAAAAGTGGATCTTTCGTGCATATTCTGGGGAATTATTTACCGGGAACGAGCGACATAGAGGAACTAACGCACCGCGTGTATTATTTTTTGGGAGAAAACGAGATGAACTATATAATATTAAACTTCGACAGAGAAATATCACCATACTGATTTGGTTTTATTAAAAGTCCGATGTGACCAAATATCGTAAAGAATGATACAATAATCGGGTGAACAAGTTGGTGAATTAAGCTCCTTAGAATGTTCGTAATTTGAAGAAATTTGATAGACAAATAAAGACTTCGTTGTGATATCAAACCACACATTATTATATTACGTATTTGTATGACATTTATATAACAAATGTGATACATGGCATTCGATGTTGATCGCGATTGTTAACTTATTTGTCAACCGTATATGCTCTGTATATTGATCGCGCGTAACGCACGTGGGCCCCCGTCTGCCCAGGAGGCCCAGAAAGGGTGAGAGCTCAAAGTCGGTTGCAGTCAAATCTACCTGCCTCTGTTATAAAATTTATTGTAACTTACCATGTGCTTTGCATTGTTTATATACATGTATTCAGTGCAATCTGTAAAACCTAGAGTGGTGTGTCCGATGTCTGCGATTGATAATAATAATTTAATAAACGGATGATATATGGAAGGACAATGATAGAATTGTTTCTCTGTTAGGGGCCTACTTGTCCCGGTCACGGCTTCAGTGTTTTGTCGCCATCTATTATTATCTTAAATTATCTGAAATCGTTGAATGCTGTAAAATAGATAACTGTTAATTGATCTTTGTTTATATAAGAAAATACGTGTGTTGGCTTTTTTTGTTTCAAGTCATTTTCGCTGGCTATTCAAAATCCGCCGTTGATACCGACCGGTTCGATAAATATGCTGTTGTCAAACAATCACAGTGCTAAAAGCCTTCAAAGCCAAGACAGAACAAGTTTGAATGAGGGTGTTGTGAAAATTATATACGGGACAAACAGGGGCCACACATTAATTAACACAAAAACCCATAATACTGCAACGTTATTTTGAAACCCCCAATCGCCTCTTGCTGGTGAATGGCGCATCCCCACACAGAGCTGAATCCGGGCTTCAGAAGGGGCAAGGTATTCCCCAGGCAGTCACTTCTATGTTGTTACACACGATCTCATTTGCATATGAATACGTGTCATTTCTAGTCTGGGTGAAACTTGCATGCTGCACGTGATGCAGTCCAGATTCCCTCTGTGGACTATAGTATTGGACCCTTCTATCTTGATTTAACAGGGAGTACTAGTGTAATTCCCTCTGCTGGTAACCTAACCCTCCCGCACACCCCTATCTTGACTTTGGATTCTTCCATTTGATGTCGATTTCTCTGAAGGACAAGCTGGGAAGCGTGGCAAGATCATTAAAACAAATATGCTCACAGCTGGACATGCTAAAAATAAACTAAACACTTCATTTGCAAGACTATCCCACACCAGACACCTCCAGGTAAATGTGAATACAGATTGTTACACTGGTGAGAGGAGTTAGGACTCAAAACAATGTAGCCATTGACAATTTAAATATCAAAGGAGAGTCTGTCAAGACTTGGAAAGTAAGGGGCTCTGAGGGGTTATTACGCCCTGCCATGTGAACACCTCAATCATTTGAAGTTTGTTTCATATAAAGTGGACTTTAATGATGGTAATAATAATAATAATAAATATACGGCATCTTTCTCGAACATGCTATATGTTTGTGATCATCATGTTTTAATGCACAAACAAATAATGCTTGAGAAATGTAGACTGTATATATAGTCCAGATTTCTTATCAATCATGTGATTCTTCATAGCTTTATTGATCAGAATACGATATTAAAATCAACGTTATATGTACATCTGTTCAAGGGGCTTTCCGAGATGGCTCATTTTTGACACCAAATAATAAATATAACGAATAGCATTTAGAACACCTATGAGGTGCCGTTTGTGACAATATTGTCAACGACAAATATATAAAGTTAAAACCAAAATATAAAGTCGCCGTTTGTGAAAATATTGTCAAACACAAATATATAGTTAAAACCTTTGTAAATATATATAAAACGAAATAAATAGGGCCTATATATAAAGTTATTTTTTTTATTTTTATAAATATTTTTTTAACAAATAACGATAGGAAGTTAAGACGTTAAATTTAACGTAAATATAAAGTACACGAACAAACTTAAATAAAGTGTACATGTAAACCGGATATGCCCAAAGGAAGCTGCGCAATCGATGTGCGCGCGAGTAATACTGGTTAATCAAAACTGCAACTGAGTTCGGAAGCGAAACTATGACAGCGGTGAAAACCACTCGCATGTCACAGATGTGGCGAATCAAACAATAAGATCACGTACCTGAACATATTTCAGCTCACTGCCATAATGATTTGGTAAAGGCCGCTTCCAATTTTCAACAATTACTGTTATCATTTACAATCGTACTTCAGAGTTAGCACATCAATTAGATATAAATACATCTACTTATAATCACCATAAGATATCCTAGCCTGCAGCCAATATCACGGCCTGTCCCTTAGATGTTCAATCTACGATTCCGCCGGCCAAGTCGCTGGTTGCTATTTGCCGCATAAAAACATCAACAGAAGTTGAAATAAAACATGCGCAATAACGATGCATTAATTATGCCCAACACAAATATTAGGCAATTTGAAATCATACTGAATATGAGCATATTTCATTGATCAGAATATGATCATTCATAGCCTAGTTATAGGATTTGGAATTATATTGTCGTTTTGTATATTTTATCGTTTTTCGATAATTTCCGAATTTCCAAACAAGACAAAAATTTGCAGGGAACTTGGTATAAGTACAGCGAATGTGGAAACTAATGGGTCATGAGGAACCGGTTGCACTATGCTTGTATCATCAAACGTACCGCTCTCAAATTATGAAAGAACCATGGCGTATACTGTGGGAACCACCAGTGTGGATTGTACTGTTGCGTTCACCGTTCCTCGTTTTCATTATCGAGATCATTTATTATAGCATGATACGCTTACTTGATCTCAAACTTTTTAGGTTTTAAGTTAGTATAACGTAAGTAGAATAAAATAAACTGTTGATATTCGTAGCGCTAGGTACTGGGTTCAATCCCTGGCCGGGTCATACCAAAGACTTGAAAAATGGAACTTGTTGCTTCCTCGCTTACGCTCAGTATTAAGAGGATAGAACAAGGACGGTGTCAGTATAATGTGACTGAATGGGGTGTCATATTTGCCTACGGAATGATATTTCGGTGGGACAGCAGTATAAAATGGCAGCATTAGATCTGCTCGGTTACAAGTAGTTAACCACACCCCTCTCACTCACCTCCCTTCCCTTCCCCGTCGTGATATAGCTGAAAAAATGCTGAAAGCAACGTTAAACCCTATTCACTCACTCGTCAGCGTATATAATAGGGTTAATACCGATGCCCGTCAAGAACCCCACGCGTATTGAAGATCAACTAGAGGTTCCGCTTTGACCCTTGAGTTGCCGCTCCGGCATGAAGCCTATGCTGGTTGTTTTTTTGAGCAAAAACATACGTCTCCCCCAACCTCCCACCTTGCCTTGAATGGGCACATAATTTAAGGGGAAAGTGCTATAAAATGAATGTAGCAATAAGTATCTTAAACAAAGCTGCGTATCTAAAAATATTAATTGCAAAGAAGCGATTTTCATTGTATATACATGTACAAGTAGATGAACGGTTGGACGGACACCGGACACGGATGAATGCATGCACACATACACTAAAACCTGATCAAATGCGGGGGCTATCCCAATGAAGCTTCCATCCAAGTTTGGTGAAATTCCATCCAATAGTTCTCAAGATATCTTGCAGACAAAGCCTGTATATACATGTACAAGCAGATGGACGGACACCGGACGAACACATGCACACACACCAAAACCTAGTCAAATGAGGGGGCTATCCCAATGAAGCTTCCATCCAAGTTTGGTGAAATTCTGTCCAGTAGTTCTCCAGATATCTTGCAGACAAGCCCTGTATATACATGTACAAGTAGATGGACGGACACCGGACATGGATGAATGCACACACACACACCAAAACCTAATCAAATGAGGGGGCTATCCCACTGTAGCTTCCATCCAAGTGGAGTGAGATTCCGTCCAGTAGTTCTCAAGATATCTTGCAGACAAGGCCTGTACATACATGTACAAGTAGATGGATGGACAGACGGACACCGGACACGGATGAATGCATGCACATACACCAAAACCTAATCAAATGAGGGGGCTATCCCAATGAAGCTTCCATCCAAGTTTGGTGAAATTCTGTCCAGTAGTTCTCCAGATATCTTGCAGACAAGCCCTGTATATACATGTACAAGTAGATGGACGGACGGACGGATACCGGACATGGACGAATGCACGCAGACACACCAAAACATAATCAAATGAGGGGGGCTATCCCACTGAAGCTTCCATCCAAGTGTGGTGAAATTCCGTCCAGTAGTTCTCAAGATATCTTGCAGACAAGGCCTGTATATACATGTACAAGTAGATGGACGGATGGACGGACACCGGACACGGATGAACGCATGCACACAAACCAAAACCTAGTCAAATGAGGGGGCTATCCCAATGAAGCTTTCATCCAAGTTTGGTGAAATTCCATCTAGTAGTTCTCCAGATATCTTGCAGGTAAGCCCTGTATATACATGTACAAGTAGATGGACGAACGGACTGACACCGGACGAATGCACCCACATACACCAAAACCTAATCAAATGAGGGGGCTATCCCAATGAAGCTTCCATCCAAGTTTGGTGAAATTCTGTCCAGTAGTTCTCCAGATATCTTGCAGACAAGCCCTGTATATACATGTACAAGTAGATGGACGGACGGACGGACACCGGACATGGATGAATGCACGCACACACACCAAAATCTAATCAAATGAGGGGGCTATCCCACTGAAGCTTCCATCCAAGTGAGGTGAAATTCCGTCCAGTAGTTCTCAAGATATCTTGCAGACAAGGCCTGTATATACATGTACAAGTAGATGGACGGACGGACGGACACCGGACACGGATGAATGCACGCACATACACCAAAACCTAATCAAATGAGGGGGCTATCCCAATGAAGCTTCCATCCAGGAGTTTGGTGAAATTCCATCCAGTAGTTCTCAAGATATCTTGCAGACAAGGCAAGGGGACGGACAGACATCCATCCAGACAGACAGACATCCATCCATCCATCCATCCAGACAGACAGCACAAACACTAGATGTCTCCCCCCAACATAGTTGGGGGAGACATAATTAGCGATTAGCACGCAGGGGTAAAACGGCTTCGACTGATTCCTTAGTTACTAGTAACAGCTTCGAGGCAGCGCAAAAGTGAAAAAAGGCCAATCTAGTATTCTTCATGAGCCATTAGTTTCCACATTCGCTGTACTTATACCAAGTACAAATTTTCGTCTTGTTTGGAAAACGAAAAACGATAAATTATACAAAAACGACAATATAATTACAAATCCTATAACTAAGCTATGAATGGTCATATTCTGATCAATGAAATATGCTCATATTCAGTATGATTTCAAATTGCCTAATATTTGTGCTGCGCATAATTAATACATCGTTATTGCGCATGTTTTATTTCAACTTCTGTTGATGTTTTTATGCGGCAAATAGCAATCAGCGACTTGGCCAGCGGAATCGTGGTTTGAACATCAAAGGGACAGGCTATGATATTGGCTGCAGGCTAGGATATCTTATGTTGATTTATAAGTAGATGTACTTATATCTAATTGATGTGATAACTCTGAAGTACGATTGTAAATGACAACAGTAATTGTTGAAAATTGGAATAGGCCTCTACTAAATTATAATGGCAGTGAGCTGAAATATGTTCAGGTACGTGATCTTATTGTTTGATTCGCCACATCTGTGACATGCGAGTGGCTTTCACCGCTGTCATAGTTTCGTTTCAGAACCCAGTTGCAGTTTTGATTAACCAGTATCACTCGCGCGCACATCGATTGCGCAGCTTCCTTTGAGCATATCCGGTTTACATGTACACTTTATTTAAGTTTGTTCGTGTACTTTATATTTACGTTAAATTTAACGTCTTAACTTCCTATCGTTATTTATGTTACAAAATATTTATAAAAATAAAAAAAAAAAAACTTTATATATAGGCCCTATTTATTTTGTTTTATATATATTTACAAAGGTTTTAACTATATATTTGTCGTTGACAATATTGTCACAAACGGCGCCTCATAAACACCGCAAGATGTTAAATTAAAATAAAATGGAAACGACAATATTATGCCGAGGTTTCAAATGTTGACAGTGTCAGTTACGGCCTGCCAGGAAAATCCCGGGTGGCCATTTGGTGTGCATAAAAAGCAATCTGGACCTGAAGAATATCACTATTTTCCCATACGAAAAAAATTAGTAGCGGTTTAGAAATCTGATGCAATGAAGGCGCACACACCTTACAACTTGATTTACCCGAGAACGGCAACCGACTTTGAGCTCTCACCCTTACTGGGCAGACGGGGCCCACGTGCGTTACGCACGATCAATATACAGAGCAGGTCAGACAGGACGATGGGGGACACCTAGGGGTTTAGCATATACGGTTGACAAATAAGTTAACAATCGCGATCAACATCCGTCGAATGCCATGTATCAAGTTTGTTATATAAATGTCATACAAATACGTAATATAATAAAGTGTGGTTTGATATCATAACAAAGTCCTTATTCGTCTATCAAATTTCTTCCAATTACGAACATTTTAAGGAGCTTAATTCACCAAATTGTTCACCCGATTATTGTATCATTCTTTACAATATTTGGTCACATCGGATTTTTAATAAAACCACATCAGTATGGTGATATTTCTTTGTCGAAGTTTAATATTATATATAGTTCATCTCGTTTTCTTCCAAAAAATAATACACGCGCGTTAGTTCCTTTTTGTCGCTCGTTCTATATAATTCCGGGTAAATAATTCCCCAGAATATGTACGAAAGATCCACTTTTATTATATTAAATACATTGATTGAATTTGTTGTAGATAAACGTCAAATCTTTGCCATAATTGCTTTGAAAGAACGAAAGTACTTCGTCAGAGGAAGTGGGTTATATACCTACGAAAGCTAGTGCAAAATAAATACACCTGAGAAAATGAACATGCGAAAACGAACGTGCGAAAATGAATGTCAGAGTGCATTGAAAAATGAACGTTCATTTTAAAATGAACGTTCAAAAATGAACGTTCAAAAAAATGAACGTTCAAATATGAACGTTCGACTGTTCATTTCCTGACGCTGATGTGTAAAATGAACGGCCTGACGCATGCGGAAATGAACATTCGAACGTTCAAATATGAACGCGTTCGCGTCAAAACTTTTGACACGCTCCCTAAACTATTAGTAATTACTATAAAGGAATATATTGTAGTTGATTTGACGTGTTTGTGTATATGTAACAGGTCGATAGTTGGTGTAAGAACGCATTGTTGAGGCTTTTGTTGAGGCTTTTGTGCAGCTGAAAAGGGTCACGTCTAGACGCATTGTTGAGCTCAGACAGGCTATTGTAGGCTTTGTCTTGTGCGTTCTTACACCAAGTATAAACCTACAATACAATGTACACTGCATCTCCTACCTAATAGGTTTGTATCACATATAAGAGATATATGCAGCTTCGCAAAAAGATCGAGCCCTTCAGGATGGCACATCATTTGAGGTTGCACATTATTGGCAATGCACATCATTTAAAATAATAAATTTATTAAGAAATATGATTTCTATATTTAGTGATATTGAGGTTGGATTGAAGGAGGAACTATATTATATAACTAGCAATAAAGATTACATTTTTTCCAAAAGTAAGCCTACACATCCCATTGCATAGATCTGATGAATACATGTTCATGTATAGTTAGAAACAATAGGTGTGCAATTTTGAGCACGTTCTTGGTGTAACTTTGTGTGATGATATGTGAACAAACAAAGATAATAACAGTGCAATAGTAGGATTAAATCTATCATTTCCAGCATGCAATGGGACACTTGCACTGTGGTAAACCTTCACATTTGTATGCAAATAAAAGAATGCAATGACAACTGTGTCCAATCATACTGCTCCATAATAATGTGCACGGGTAAAGACTGCAGGCACGGCGGAGCCGGGGGGGCTACGGGGGCTGAAGCCCCCCAATAATTTGGCCAACTTTTCTAAAATTCATATGATTGCAACGCAAAAATAGTTCAATGAATAAGTATTTCCGAAATGAATAGTAAAATGAATTGTCTGCGTCGCATATCTATCACATAACTAAAACTATTTACAACTGTCCAGCATTAGTGGCCCAGCCAGAGCTCTATAGAATTTTTTTTGCCGGCATTGTTTAGTAAGTTTTAGGTTCACAATAGGTTAATAGTGTTACGGTAATTTCCCTATTAATTCACCTTCCAAATTTAATTCGAAAACGGCCGATTTTTCCGCTGTCGTGATTTTGTCCATCCTAATAAAACGAACACGGGAGCATTTTCAATATCCGTGAAACAATAAATTCGAACACTCCCGTTTTCGCCACGGAGTTCGTGCCGATGAAAGTAAAGTGAATATGTTAGGCTACTAGAATCTCGTATAGTATATCGGCGTATGCTATTATTTGTAAGCGCAGAGAAACAACAGGGAATGGTACAATATAATCAGACTGAATTACTATTACTTACAGTCTATAAGGAAAACAATTGATTCAATTAACTCCGCAGTCCTGTAATTTTATCCTAACTTGATCGCGTTTCGCCGCAGTCGGGAAAAATATATACGGTAGTCCCCCACACATGGTCGATTGTCTGCACACAGCCCGCTATTAAATCATTCTTCAGTTTCCAGCGTTCGTATATCAAATATCTTTCTTTAAACCAGCATTCCTTTATTTGAAAAACACACGTTATTTTAAGTAACAAATTTGAGAGATCTTCAACGTTAATATATTTGTTCGTCGTATATGCTAAACCCCTCGCTGTCCCCCATTTACCTGCCCGACCTGCCCTGTATTATTCGTATGGGAGGCACTTGGGCCGTGTTCAATGGAGGCACTGGAAGGGAGCAGAGTTCAAACTTTGTCGGGTGACGTTCCCGCGGAGATATCAAGTTGTAACGTGTGTGCTGGTGAATTGCATCAGATTTCTTCACAGCAACTGAATTCTTCGTTTGGGGAAAGCAAGATGCGATTTAACCTTTCCGTATGCTGTACGCTATTCGTTATATTTTCAGGTGAAGTGGACAATCAAACGACCATTATTTGACGTCAAAAATGAGCCATCACGAAAAGCCTTTTGGAAGGATGTACATTTAACGTTGATTTTATTTTAGTATTTTGATCAATAAAAATTTCTAAAAATAAAAAATCTGGACTACAATTCTCGAGCATCACTTGTTTGTGCATGACAACGTATCGACAAGCCTGGAAGATCACAAACAATGGTGAAAGGGTTTCCTTTTTTCTTTCAGAACATCCATTCCCCCTCCCTCCCCCTAACAGTCCATACGTCCGTGTTATTATCTACACGACAAGGTGAGGTATTTACGCAGACCCCATGTGGTAAGTATATTTGACCGTAAACAAACCTACAGAATTACGTTGATCGATCTGACTCGTCCTGCATTCTACTCAACATACAATACAATATCTAATAGCATGTTCGTGAAGAGGCCGTATTTTTATTATTATCATTATTAAGATTCACTGTATAGGAAACAAACTTGAAACGATGTGTTCACATCGCACGACATAATAGTATACCCCCTCAGTGCCCCTCAATTTCCTACTGAAACACCAAGCCTCCACATGAATGGCATTTGCTGCAGTCTCCTTTGATATTTAAATTGTCAATGGCTACATTGTTTTGAGTACCGGGATAGTTTGCTAATGAAGTGTTTAGTTTATTTTTAGCCTGTCCAGCTATTTCCCCATTCAGCACAGCTTGTCCTCCAGAGAAAACCACATAAAATGGAAGAATCCAAAGTCAGGATAGGGGTGACAAGATGCAGTTTCCAGTGGAGAGAATCTGAACAGCATGAAATATATAGTGAAATAGGAGAGTCCACGTGCAGCATGCAAGTTTCACCCAGACTGGAAATGACACTTATTCATATGCAAATGAGATCGTGTGTAATAACATTGAATTGACTGCCTGGGGAATACCTTGTCCCTTCGGAAGCCCAAATTCAGCTCTGTGTGAGGATGCGCGATTCACCAGCAAGAGGCAATTCAAAGGGGTTTCAAATTAACGCTGCAGTATGGGTTTGTGTGTTAATGTGTGGCCCTTGTTCGTCCTGTAAATTTCACAATACCTCATTCAAACTTGTTATATCTTGGCTTTGATTGCATCTATCGTTTAATGAAACATAGACAGGAAATCACACAGTTGACAAACGTCAGTTTTCCCACCAGGGGACACAAACAAATTTTGCGATGTGAAGCGCCGACAACAATCATCTCTGCATGTGCTCTGTTTTGTTCAAATATAGTTATCATAAAGACTTACTCTTTCCGGTTTTGTTAAATATTTTATTGTGAATGAAAATATTTCTTACGAATACCCACAAACTTACCCAAATTCCAGCAATCAAAAATTCTTTGGAATTACACCGCGCATTTTTACACTAAGAATCAAAACATCGCTATCGCCATTCCATTACTCTATATGCTAAACAAATTTGAGAAACATTTAAATGGCATTAGGTAAAGTTTCGGAGATGAGAACATACCAGTATTTAATTAATATTCAAAACGATATCATACTTCGACTTTTACTTTTAGTAAACTGTTACAGTACCGATACCGTAATAGATATTCTCATACTTGAAACAAACCAATCGAAACGTGTATTGCCGACTGACACTCGGTTCTCTTGTACAATCCGCCGTTAATTCAACATTAATTTCGTGTCATAGGTCCGGGATATTTATTCAAGTCCTGGATGGTGTGTGTAAAATCATGCATAGTGAAGACCAAAAAGTCTATGACAGTCCGCTAATCTGTCTAAAACTTCGTGATACAATCCTACACAAATTTGCCGTTGGTTCATTTTCAGGGTTCACAACAACAACGTCGACATACCAAACGACTCGAACATGGAATACTCTAATATGTGTATAGTTTTATATTTCCAGAATATTCATTCAATTCCATGTCAGTTAGGTTTCATAATATAGATCATAGCTAATACTGAACAAAAAGGAAGGAATACGTTCAATG
The DNA here is from genome assembly GCA_036873755.1 of Hanleya hanleyi. Lineage (NCBI taxonomy): Eukaryota > Metazoa > Mollusca > Polyplacophora > Lepidopleurida > Hanleyidae > Hanleya > Hanleya hanleyi. Next base: position 115,481 of record JAVTVY010053609.1, read on the forward strand.
TTTTGGCCTTTTACGATGTTATTATGGACGCGAATTTACGGACGTCAGCTCAAAAATCTGTATGATCGTGCTGAACTCGTCACTCGATAAATATGCTCGACTTCCTCGAATAAAATTAGACGCCTTTATCAGGGTAGAGGAGATTTTCTGACATCATACACGGCATTTTATGGAAACTGATGAGATATCAAAGTTAATACACGGTAATAAATACGATCACTATGACCACGGCGAAGCGGTCCGCCATTTTGGATTCTCCGTGAAAGTCGGCGCGACATTTAATTCGAACACTCGCGTTTTTCTAGAATTCGCTCAACAAATAATTCGAAAGTAGCCAATTTTTGGAGTGCTGAGTTTCATCACTACATCGCGAATTAATAGGGAAATTACCGTACCCTACTACCTTGAAACAGAGAACAGGAAAGATTGTGTGGTAAGGATTTCATGTCACTTTCAACAATTTTTCACTTCAACATGTGTCATTATAGTGATTACATGTAGCAGAACATGCAGAATGGTCCAAAAGCTGTATTGACTATTTTTATAGTGCTGCTCAAACAAACCACCATGTTGTCGCAATGGGAGATCTTCTGGCAGCATGCTGACTGGTTGAATTGAAGTGCTCAAGATAATTTTATCAAATTTCATTGGCTTGAGAAAGGAACTAACACGACCTCCATCCAATCACCAGGGGGTGTGGTGCAAACCACGATCTTTAAATCTGCCCAGGGATAATTGGTATGGATAAATGTTATGAATGTGGAATAGTCAATGCAGGGTTCATTCACCTTGAAGCCTTCAATTGTCAAGGCATTTTCAAGGGTATTTCAAGGTAATATAGTTCCTGTTTTCAAGGCATATTACTTCCAGTGTCCTTGAAGCTGTACAGATCAATTTTCTGAATTATTCTACTTAAACATGAGCATTGATGTCCTGTCAACCAATATATTGTTCATACATTGCCTTTCAAATAGACTTGGGACATTCTTTTTGGATGATTAATGGATATATCACTACAATGGGGTTAATTTGCCATCTGATGGCGCAGGACAGTATGACAATGAGCTACAACTTGATGATTGAACTGACAACGATGGACAGGAATTCCCATTTTCAAGGTCACAATTTTCCAGTTTTCAAGGCTTTTCAAGGCCTTGAATTCTAAATTGTCATTTTCATGGCTTTTCAAGGCCTTGAATTCTAAATTGTTACTTTCAAGCGTTTTCAAGGCCTTGAATTTTAAATTGTCATTTTCAAGGCTTTTCAAGGCCTTGAATTCTAAATTGTCATTTTCAAGGCTTTTCAGGCCTTGAATTCTAAATTGTCATTTTCAAGGCTTTCCAAGGCCTTGAATTCTAAATAGTCATTTTCATGGCTTTTCAAGGCCTTGAATTCTAAATTGTCATTTTCAAGGCTTTTCAAGGTTTTCAAAGCAGTGTACGAACCCTGTCAATAAAGACGTAAATTCCTAAGTATTAAAAATGGTACTTGCCTTTTTCGTGAGACACCATTGGTCATACCGAGGTCTCTCTCTAACTCCCTCTCTGTTAATGTTAGTAACAACTCCCCGTCCACCCTGTTCTCCTTACAAAAACTGCATCCAAATGTTTCAAAACCTGCAAAAAGAAAGAGAATAACAGCATGTATATTGAGGTCAACTATATGTATGACATCATCAATGCTACTGGAATGTATTTGATTGTTTTTCCAATTCATTCTGATGTCAGAAATTACTCAGAATTTGTGCTCGTTTCATTTTCGAGTGGTCATGACTGAATCTACATGGCGATGTGTATTAAAAAAAAAATTAAAAAATACATCATTGGAGATAACAAAGAAATAATGGATCATGATTTTGAACCATTTTCCTACGAAGTAGGCTACAGATCGCAAATTGTCCGGTAATGAGTCAGTGAGTCAGTCCATCCGAATCCTTTCGTCGGCAAAATAAGGAGAACCGTTGACATTAGAACCATGATTTTTGGCATGAACGTGCATTAGGGCATTGTTAACAGCAAGTTCTGAGCTGAAATAATTCTGATTAAAATTAGATTTATAATTAACACTTCAGTATATTGTTATAGATGTATGTAAACTGTAGCCTTTAACGTGTATCCTATTTCACATCCAAACATTTCATCATTGACCACATCAGGCTTCAAATTCAGGTCAAATTACCCACTGATGGTGAAGTATCCTACATCAACCAATTAATTCAGTCCGATGCAATAACCCAGCAGAAGAAAGAAAGATGTGGTATCATCCTTCAGATTAGTCTGTGTGAGCAACAATGATAAAAGTTTACTGAGGGTGAAACAAAGCCATGGCGGCTGTTTAAAGGGTCTTAATTTATTTTCTTTGGGTAGAATTTAACTAGATAAAGTAACTTTGATCATCATGCCAAGAAAACTGTGGTCCGTTTTGCTCCAGCGTTTTATCGCATTTAATGAGTATCAGTTACCACCACCGAGTCCTGTCCGGCTAAAAATACCCTGTCATTGATCCACATTCCACTGTATGCCACATGGCCCTATCACTGAGGTTAATCTTAACGTGCATCTGGGACAATTTCACAATTGCCCGACAGCATAGGCCTACTGCATATACCCTCAAACAATCAGCGCTGTTTGCATAACTTAAATTGTTAAACCATATCATTGAAATAATATAGCAGAAAACATTGATGTGAGTTATGATATGTACACTATGACCAAAGACATGTTCATAATGTGCTAATCGGATAGTTAGGACAATCATTACTTTGCATCAGAGAGTGTGACTTGGATTCAAGGGTTAAGACTTTGGAGGGAAATACAATTTTGACAGCAGAAATATGACCCCGCCATTTGCTGATTAGAGCGATAAAACAGGGTAGGCTAAATGGACCCTTTTCAATGCAGTATTTCTTGGCATGGATGTGAAAATATGAGGACATACTTTGGGGTTTTTTTGTACCTCTTGAATATTGACTATATATCACACTTGGATATAATTTGAACAAAAAATTACATGTGTAAACAAAATATGTCTAAATTTTTCTTGTCATTTCAAATCTTGATCCCTTTTGATTCCTTGATTAGGGGATACCGAATCACTGCCACGGAGTGTGTTGGTGTGTCACAGCAATGCAATTCCGATTCACACAACGAATCTGAGGTGGTTTAACATTTATCAATGAAGAAAATCACCGATCAACCGCCATAGAATATAATGTGAAACAAGAAAACCGGAATAGTACATTCATCAGATTGCCGATACCCAAAATGTGTTGTCTCATATATCTAGATAACAACGTGATGTAGAGACGCTATTTATTCGTCTTTGTACCGGTTATGCTCAGGAGAATGACATAGAATCATTATTATCTTGTGCAGAGAAGGTGTTGGTCTTGAGTTGAATTACCGTAAACTACATAAATGCTACCTTTCTACTATAGTACTATATATAAAAATTTGTTGTATTGTTGGGAAAATAATGCGATTCAAAAAGTTGTTTTGATCCTGGACAAGGGCACTGAAAACCATTAAAGAGATGTAAATGTATTTTCACACGTAAAGCTTGAAATCTACTGAACCTATATTATTCAATCTGTTTCCTTTAATTAAAAAATTGTAAAATTAAATCGGCGATCGTTATTTATTTTGGAATGAAGGCGCATTAGGAGACTGTTACCAACAAGTTCTGAGCTGACCTACTTTAGATGAAAATTTCTGGTGATTTTTGATGAAAATCACTGGCGATTCTGACTTGAGCGGTGCCCATCTTAATATAGGCAGGATTTCAACTGGGGGTGGGGATTTCCAAGAGTTCAGTTCGCGTTCGAGTCCTAATGCCTACTGTACTTCGTAGGTCCTGTGACGTTAGTCACACTGCTCATGTTGCCAAATTCTTGATCTAATAAATTTGATCGCCCCCATATTTCATGGTGGCAAATTCACTGCCTGTGATTGAATTATAAGAGATTACTGTATCGTTATGTGCGTTTCCAGAAATGAAATCAGAAGAGCATTTTTTGTCAACATTGTGAAATATAAGGTCTCAAAAATATTGGATCATCGGTTAAGGGAGTAGAGGACGTTCATTTCTAGAGGTTGAATTTTTTTTTAAATTTCAGGATTTTTTCACCAGGTTAGGACAAGATGATCCATGAAAAAAAAATATGGGGTCACCATACTCGTTAAAAAAATATGGCAGCCAAATGCATGTATATCACTTAAAAGCCATAACACTGAATACATAGGGAAATTTGAATATTTTCTTCTTAGATGTTCAATAAATCAAACTTCCCAAGGTCAAATTTTTCCCATTTTGCTATATAATACTAAACACATATAGTGCTTGTTAAATATGTAATAAAAACAGGGGGACACCATACTTTCTTAGAAAATATTAGCGGTATAACAGATAAACGGAGCCTTTTCAGTCCTATTTCCAGGAGGGGGTGGGGGTGGGGAATCGTGGTGGGTGTGGAGAATATTATTGAAGATCAATTTATTAGCCATTCAGAAGTTTTGTTTTAGTTGAAACTGAATAAGAGTGAATTTGGGGGGTATTCCGGAGGAAGAAATTTTAATCTATGGAGCACTTTGCACCCTTCAACCGTTGAATTTAAAATGCCAATTTTTTGGTCCATCCCATCACACTATCGAACCACCAGTAAAACGCATAAATGGTTGTGTTGTGTCTTTTGTTGATTTTTATTCCATTTTGATATGTCTGGGTACTTTTGTTAGGAAATTCAGCTTGTTTTGAAAAAATTGACAAATGACCATGTTGTAGCCCCATAAGAGCAGGGAAATGAACGTCCTCTACTCCCTTAATTACAGAATTATGTGAAAAATAAGTGTTGTCCAAAATTTTTCAATGCTGAAAAGCAACAGAAAATTTAATTTGAATAGCCTAGCTAACGCTGACTTTGTTACTGTGGCCTGTCTCCTCTGTGTGTACAGCTGTACAATAATTTGCTGCTTCTCTCGGAGGACCGTCAGTTACAGATACAATGTACAATTGGCCTAGTTATGATTACTGCCAACGAAGCTGCTGAGCAAACAGCGAAAATTTACATAATATCAATCAAGCAGCAAACTTCATACCCGCAATCTAATTACAGCCAGTGTGTGCACCGCTTTCCCATTTACGGTCTCAAATCGACTGGGAGTTCATTCATGTTTTTCACACAAGTTATTAATTCTTGTCCGACATTGCTGAGAATAAAGCGACTGTCACTCCAGAGATCCCTCGTCCTAATTATCCTTCAACAGTCATAGTTTTTATCATATCCATTTCCATATTTCTGAATTTCCTGCCGAATGTCATTGTCAATATCATGGGTTTTTATTCCTTCTGACCAGTAAAACTTATTGGTTTCGACAGTCGAACAAAACATATCGGCATGATTGCCTTCATATCTCAATTTTAAATTCTGGAGTTGTGAATAGAGAAAACACTGCATCAAACACATCCAGTATAACAGAGGAAGCCAAAAGTAAATGCTGAAAAAATATTCATTGAAATAGAATTTTTGAATCCTGACATATTGTGCATTGGGTATTAGCATCCAAATACATTGTGTTTATGGATAGAAATGAAAGAAAAAAGATTGAGCACAGAAATGAGTAAAAAATATTCAAATCTACATTTATTCATCACGCAAACTACTGACTACATTTTGCTATGTGCGTTTGAATTGACATTAAGAAATGGCAGGAATTAGGAAAGAGTGGTGCTTCCTAACTGAGGCGGCAGAGTCAAATCATTGTATGGGCGCTTCCCGATTTACATTCCCTTGTTTGGTCTGGTTCTGTTGTCTACAATTTATATCCATCTCTCATTATAAATTTCCACAAAACAATATAAATTTTGATCAGTAATGTATATGTCAACATTAAATTTAAATCAAATCTTCCCATAGTTTTTTCCAGAAAATCGATTTATTTCCAGTGTGATCATAAATTGCGTGCTGAATGAGAAATCCCATGTGTAGAGCTTCCTTTCTCATTTGTCACTTGTGTACGCAAAAGTCATTCTTCCAGCATGGAGATTGGATGAGACGTCTGTAATAGCGTGATATTTTAACAGAATTATTACAATCCCGAGAAACAGATTTACTCGGGAAAATTTTATCTGCAATGGTGAAATATCTGTGAATATAAGTCATGAAACATTAAAATGTTCAGAATGGGTGTTACATGTAGCTCCTGCACCACATGATACATGTGCTCTTTGAATAATGAGAACATTATCTAGAATAGTGAAATATCTTCGAAAAGGAGTCAGAAAACAAGAAATACATGTTCATAATGGGCGTTAGCTCATACAAAACATGGTACATGAAATCTTTGAATATAAATGACTTACTAATTAGCGCGTTCATGCATCTGGAATTGAATTGGGATCTATTTTTTCTTCTTGCAAGGAAAAGGTTTGGAGTCACAATGTAATCTTGATACCCTACAGGAATAACTGACATTACTGTTACACTCATTAGAGGAGTGAGTTATCGTCATATATGTAATACGTACGAGTACATGAAAGATCACATAATGAGAGAGCATAAGAATCTCCCCGCTTTGAGTTTATAAATGGCAGGAATTCGATAATGTGTGCTAAATGTGGCATCAGGGGAGTTTGCATTAGGGCACAGAGTGTCATCTCGAGACAATGGAGTTAATGGAGCGCAGACTAAGCGACTGAAGAATGATGTAAACATGATATCGGAGACTGACACCATTGTCTCTCGAGTGGAAGTATTGTCGTACATTCCGACCAGGCACCATTACCACCTCTGGGCAGGGATACACGAGTATGGCAAACAAATCGGCCAGTGAGATCAGCTCGGTTTATATTTTGTCCAATGAAATTTATTCCATACCATTACGGATGTGTCAGTGCTGTTTGTGTGATCTGCTATAGAACTGGAAATGACTATATTCACATGCATGTAAATATGCATTTTTATGTCAGCTAAAATTATTCCCAGTTGCTGTTAATAACACGATGGTGGGGGAAGTTATCTCTGAAAGCGTGTTATGATTTTACCATGTTTGAAGTGTTCTTTGTTGTGTTACTCCTGAAATGTTGCACTTTACCATATATATAAATACATGTACATGTAATTATTTTTCAGTATGGTACATGTACATGTGCATATAACACTAGTTTAGCCCTTGTAACTTGTCCTTAGACCATTATAACTTATCCTAATCCCATTATAACCTATCCTAATCTCATTATAACTTATCCTAATCTCATTATAACTTATCCTAATCCCATTATAACTTATCCTAATCTCATTATAACTTATCCTAAGACCATTATGACTTATCCTAAGACCATTATAACTTATCCTAAGAGCATTATAACTTATCCTAATCTCATTATAACTTATCCTAAGAGCATTATAACTTATCCTAAGACCATTATAACCTATCCTAATCTCATTATAACTTATCCTAAGACCATTATAACTTATCCTAAGACCATTATAACCTATCCTAATCTCATTATAACTTATCCTAAGACTATTATAACTTATCCTAATCCCATTATAACTCATCCTAAGAGCATTATAACTTGTCAGAAGACAATTTTTAGGTAAAGTGTATTGTTTCACTAATTCTGTGCCATAAATAAAGTTTACAGGTTTAAGTAATTTCACAGTTTAGTATTTTTCCATGTTCAAAAATTTGATGGACAAAATGATAGAATCCCAACACTACATGTATAAAACATGTCCAATATTTGCCTAATCTCAGTATGACCGAACGAGTCACATGAACACACAGCGTCAGGGGTTACCATGTCTACTTTTGACAGGCTGATCAACCACAAATGGCGATCGTACCATAACAAATGGTCATAATCCAACTGAAGATCATTGAATTATCCAATGAAAAGTATCCGTTTAGCGGTGCCTCTGAAGTCTGCTGAGTCCGACGGTGAATATATTGTGCGTCCGTCTGCCGTCCCGTGCCATTTCCTTGATGCCTGTCCCTTCACGCTAAACCGATATAGGAACTGTCAGATAACCGGCCCTCTGGCACAATGGCTGCCAGGCATGGGTGTGCAATGACCACGATATTAATGCAATGATATTTACAGTAATAACTGCTAATGTGGACTTTATCTGCTTAACGGGAGAACCGTAAGCCATTAACAGGACCTTAGAGCCGGCTCCAGTTATCAAAGGGCCAAAAGAGCTGCACCCAACTCAGGACTCAGCCAGGCACAGCTGATGACCATTTACTTGGAGCTGGGAATGGACAGACACAGAGACAGTATAACCATCTCAATTAAGCGCCTGTCACACAGCGGCTGTATTAAGGACATTGGAGCTACTTTCAATATCATCTTGAGGGTAGCAGAATTGGCAATATGGCTAATGAGACAATTCAGACCAATCAACAGAATGTGTATTCTGCAGCATCCAGATTCATTTCATGGGCTAGCGCTGTCTAAATCTGCAAGGGGATCAGTGTTCAAAAGTAGAAATGCTACAATTACATGTAAGGATCAATGGTGGGTGGGAGTTGGACGATGAGAATTGAATTGGGAATGTGCAATGGGATATTAGGCCTGCTACTAGGATGGAGAAGAAAATAAAAGTTGGTGGAGAAATGTGAACTCATGTAAGCAGTTATTGAAGGAACTAGAATTAAAACTGCTCTGGAAGATACGTGCCTTATTGCTTCCAAAATGCCAATAAAACCTTAAAAAATTGTGTTTACGGTACATCGGAGTCTGGGATGCACATAATTCACGCTCCGACGTGAGGCTGATACTAGTACATGTAGCTGGTTTCTAATCCTAATATGTATTAATCCCTGATACACACGGCTAAGAAAATTGGCCGTCATTAGCGTTAACATGCAGTAAAATTGAATTGTCTGTGTGTCTACATGTCTATACAGGACACCAACTACACTTGAACTGTGAATGAGTACCACCTTCCCAGCAGTCATTCACCCGTAGCTCATTGCAAATCAGATTGTTCAAAATCCAATATAAGAGCGAATACAGCGAAACAAGATTGCGAGAATTTGAGAACAAAGCCAGCTGGTACCTGAAAGGTCTTTGGTGTTCTCAAGAAATCAAATAATCAAAGATCTAAGGTGTGCATGGAAGAATGAGGCACACTTAAAACGTGGAAGGTCAGTTCGTCTCAGACAGATGTCAAAGTGTCTTGTACAAGCATTGACCAGGTTACCTTGAATTATCCTGTTCACATCGTGCCTTGGTCATCAACTGAGCAGATTATGCCGATTATCTCATGTTTGACTATTTCATTAGGCAGATTTAAGATGCCTCTCACATAATAGTATTAATACACACTGAAAGCTATGATGAACTGTTAAACATTGTATAATCAGGTTTATAGTATAACTGTTGAGTGTTATATACAATGTACATGTTGGAACTGTAAATCATGTTATTACATGTTGTTCCCTTGGGATCTTCCTGGAAATAAATAAATAACTGCTGACAAGCCTGGAGTCTCCTGAACTAATCAATTTTTCATTCCATGCATGATTACATAGTGTTACATGTACATGTAGTTACAGAAGATCTTGAATTCCCAGAGATAACCAAACTTCTTATATGTTGCTGGATATCCAGCTGACTGTGACACCACAAATTTATGCACTGCCTCTGTTCTGGATGACAATCTGACACCACAAATGATCTGTTTCTGTGCTGGATGACCAGCGGACATCACAAATTCCTCTGTCTCTGTGCTGGATATCCCGCAGACTGTGACACCACAAATTTATGCACTGTCTCTGTTCTGGATGACAATCTGACACCACATATGATCTGTTTCTGTGCTGGATGACCAGCGGACACCAAAAATTCCTCTATCTCTGTGCTGGATATCCACCTGACTGTGACACCACAAATTTATGCACTGTCTCTGTATTCTGGATGACAATCTGACACCACAAATGATCTGCTTCTGTGCTGGATGACCAGCAGACACCACAAATTCCTCTGTCTCTGTTTGCTGGATATCCAGCTGACTGACATCACAAATTCCTCTGTCTCTGTGCTGGATATCCCGCAGACTGTGACACCACAAATTTATGCACTGTCTCTGTGCTGGATGACAATCTGACACCACATATGATCTGTTTCTGTGCTGGATGACCAGCGGACACCAAAAATTCCTCTATCTCTGTGCTGGATATCCACCTGACTGTGACACCACAAATTTATGCACTGTCTCTGTATTCTGGATGACAATCTGACACCACAAATGATCTGTTTCTGTGCTGGATGACCAGCGGACACCACAAATTCCTCTGTCTCTGTGCTGGATGACCAGCGGACACCACAAATTCCTCTGTCTCTATGCTGGATGACCAGCTGACACCAGAAATGATCTGTCTCTGTGCTGGATGACCAGCTGACACCACAAATTCCTCTGTCTCTGTGCTGGATGACAAGCTGACACCACAAATGATCTGTCTCTGTGCTGGATATCCAGCTGACTGTGACACCTTACAACGTATATCATATGGATTAAGAATACTGATCAGTGATACGGATCTGATATTTTTGGAACATCACAATGTCTTGCTGGCATCATTGAAAACTGTTGACCACTTCTCTCTCGCAGGAATTAGCCTTGTGTTATGTATAGTATGATTTATCCTTTCAATTTGGTGCTAATGTTATTATTATATGAATTAAGTCTTTGGATTACAGATGCATTCTGCAGGGCTGAATATTGAATGATGGACTAGACGCTTGTACATGTACATCTACCACAAGTTTATGCACTGTCTCTATGACCAACTGACACCACAAATTGCTTTGTCTCTGTGCTGGATGTCCAGCTGACTGTGATACCACAAATGTATGCACCCACTCTGTGCTGGATGTCCAGTTGACACCACATTTGCTCTGTCTGTGCTGGATGTCCAACAGACACCACATAGATTTTGTCTCTCTGCTGTAGAGCTGAAAGGAATGGCGAGTTTTGCCATTCAAATCTTCAACAGTACTATTCTAATAGTATTTGAACATTCATTTGCAAGCCTGAAATACCAGGCAGCGCATTAGTCGATCCATTGACTGACATTGGTGTGTAGATATGATAACAAATAAAAGATATAACAATGAAAGGTAGTGTTCTTGAGAAATAAATCGGTGAAAATTACAAATTGCTAGATCTTACCCTATGATCATAACTGTAACGAGTACAGGCATCAAGATTCTTTTGACAGCCTTATTGTGTCAATTAAGCGATGGAATATTCAATTTCAGTCAGGGGAGAGAGTGGAGTAAACCATAAATGAGAAACTTCCAACTTTCGGTTTCTGCCTTGAACCACATCGAGAGATAAACTGAATGAAGTCACGATGTCCATTAGGGGGTCGAATAAGGATTTCACAGGCAGATCAATAATGCAGCTGTAACTTTCAACCAATTTCAATGTTTATTATATTTCTTGCCGTCATCGCTCAACTTGAACTGTTTCCACATCGCCGATCGCCATTGTCTAGTCCTTTTAAAAGTGCCGTAGACTATGTGCATGTCGCAATGTTAAGGGGTCATCTCGAATATTTGAATGCCATTTTTCTATTTGAATATTTCTGCTCTACTGTGTTGCATGACCAGCTGACAACACAAATGCTCTGTCTCTGTGCTGGCTGATCAGCTGACACTACAAATGTGCTGTATCTGTGCTGGATGTCCAGCTCATGCCACAAATGGTGTTCTCTGTTCTGGATGTCCAGCTGACACCACAAATGCTCTGTCTCTGTGTAAGGTGAGCAGCTGACACCACAAATGCTGTGTCTCTGTGCTGGATGACCAGCTGACACCACAAATGCTGTGTCTCTGTTCTGGATGTCCAGGTGACATCACAAATGCTCTGTCTCCATGTTAGGTGACCAGCTTACACTACAAATGCTGTCTCTGTACTTGTATCTGTGTGAATGTCAAGCTGACACCACACATGCTGTGTCTCTGTTCTGGATGTCCAGCTGACATCACAAATGCTGTGTCTCTGTTCTGGATGACCAGCTGACACCACAAATGCTGTGTCTCTGTTCTGGATGACCAGCTGACACCACAAATGCTGTGTCTCTGTTCTGGATGTCCAGGTGACATCACAAATGCTCTGTCTCCATGTTAGGTGACCAGCTTACACCACAAATGCTGTCTCTGTACTTGTATCTGTGTGAATGTCAAGCTGATACCACAAATGTGCTGTCTCTGTGCTGGATGACCAGCTGACATCACAAATGCTGTGTCTCTGTTCTGGATGACCAGCTGACACACCACAAATGCTGTGTCTCTGTTCTGGATGTCCAGCTGACATCACAAATGCTGTGTCTCTGTTCTGGATGACCAGCTGACATCACAAATGCTCTGTCTCCATGTTAGGTGACCAGCTTACACCACAAATGCTCTGTCTCTGTACTTGTATCTGTGTGAATGTCAAGCTGATACCACAAATGTGCTGTCTCTGTGCTGGATGTCCAGCTGATACCACAAATGTGCTGTCTCTGTGCTGGATGACCAGCTGACACCACAAATGCTGTGTCTCTGTTCTGGATGACCAGCTGACACCACAAATGCTGTGTCTCTGTTCTGGATGTCCAGCTGACATCACAAATGCTCTGTCTCCATGTTAGATGACCAGCTTACACCACAAATGCTCTGTCTCTGTACTTGTATCTGTGTGAATGTCAAGCTGATACCACAAATTTGCTGCCTCTGTGCTGGATGACCAGCTGACACCACAAATGCTCGGCCATGAATTGTACATTTTAACTTTGTAAGTTACATGTAAGTTTCATGCTGTTGATAAAGGTAAATGAATTTGGAATATATATATTATTCAAGCTTGGACATTACCACACCCACATATCTCAATTGTTCACCACAACAGCTCAAGCCTGTAACATAAAACACAAGCCTGAAAACCCTTGGGGTATAGTGTGTATTATTTCTATTTGAACCACTTTGTACTTTGAATGGTCTCAAGCCCTGATTGAAACTACTAAAATGACAAGTGAGATTTCCATGAATCAGTGTGGACACACATGTAAACAGACCTGTAGACGTATGGACAGACCCCAAAATCATAGGGGGGTGGGGATCAAGTGAGCGGTAAATACTGGTCATTTTCAATTAACCCCTATCAAACTAATCGGTACCTGTATGTCTGATTATCATAACCATGGTTATGGGCTACATGTATATTTTTTATGAGGTTATTTGAAGAGGATGTCCCGCACTCACGTACACTCTCAGGCTGGGACATAGGTCGAGCAAACCCGCCAGCTCTGATGGGGCAGAGTCTTTGGACATTCACTGCCCGCATGTGCAGTGACATGTGACTAGAAGAAAATTGGACAGCCAGTAAGACTTACCAATGAGGTGTAACCATGTCTGTACATCATTGGTCGACCACGAGTAGACATCTTGCCGTAATTTGGGTGGAATGTCTTCTCCGATAGTCTCTAGGGCTCGAATTGCCAAGTTTGCTGCCACGTCATTTTCTATCGTGCTGGCCACACGTTTTAAAGGGTTTATAATACCTATTTCATAGAAGTCCTGCAAATAAATGAAACAGCACTTTAATGATTCAATAGACATTCAGAGCATTTATGATACACAGAACATCAGTGCCAGGGTCAATAGGATTGACCGCAACACTGCTTTCAACAATTTTTCAGTCACAGAACATCAACAAGTAAGATTACCGTCAACATTTTTTCAGTCACAGAACATCAACATGTAAGATTCCATAAATGTACCATGTGGCATGTATATTGACAAAGAACGTTGTTCCCGACAGGACTGACAGTGTGTGACGCTCTAAGTCACGAGTTCGATTCTCACCCAAGCCAGTATTTTCTAGCCGGGTGTTTCACAATGTACATGTACATGTAGGAATATAATCATATAAAACTGACACAGTGTACATGTCCATGTATCTTCACAGGTAATGAAGTTTCCTGCCAAGAAATTAGGGAGTGATCAAATTTATTAGAACAGAATGTTGTAATGCACCAAGACAAAGAAGAAAATATATTATTTCTTGGCTATTTCAGTCCATCCTTCATTTCAGAGTCATGAAACAAAGGAGAACAACAGTCTGTCTGGTCACAATAATGAGTCTGGACTGGAGACTTTTTGGTAATATAAAGCCTGAATAACAGAAGTTTCAGGGCTTCCTTTTCCATGGGAATCCAATTACCTCAGCACTCTTGCAAAATAAATCACGGGAATCACGGGAATTATTCTCAGATTCCTTAAATCTGTAAAGCAAGATTCTCTATTAGGAATTGATGAAAACCCGAGTGGTTGACGTCCCCTGACATTGAAACCATTGATTTGGCTTGGAACCGTAACGTTCAGTAGCAATCCCAAGTGATATTCAGTGGCCACAATTACCGAATTTGTTCTAATGCAGTCTGGATTTCAGTAGCTATTGTCTGGAAACAAAATTTTAACTTGGTCCACAGGTGGGGTCACCTATAGGTGAATCGGCATAAAAAATGATCCCAAGCGAAATCTTGAGGCAAGATACCCACATGCCAAATTTGGAAAGAATCCATTCAGATTTTCAAAAGTTATTGTACAGAAACAAAATTTTAACTTGGCTCCCAGGTGGCACCACCAATAGGCAGATCACCGTGAAAAAGAATCTCAAGTGAGATTTTGAGGCAAGGTATCCACATACCAAATTTGGAAAGAATCTGTTCAGGAAAACAAAATTTTAACTTGGCCCCCAGGTGGCACCACCTATACACAGATCAGCATGAAAAACAATCCCAAAAGAGATCTTGAGGCGAGGTACTCAGATACCAAATTTAAAAAGAATCCGTTCAGTTTTTCAGAAGTTGTTGTCTGGAAACGAAGTTGTACAGATGCACGTCTGTTCAGTACGACAGACAGACGGATGGACAAACCCCAATACTTTAGCCCTTCGGGTGTCAGGGGACAATTAATGTTGTCCCCAAATTTTAGGGTGATTGAATTTAATTAGGTGACTGATTAATTGTTTACAATTAAGATTTTTACTCTGAGAAATAGATGAATTGGCCCAGCAAAAATTACTCATCTGGCATTGTCTGGGGCCTACCTACAATGTATCACAGGGCCTGGGCTGATCATTCCTGTCCAAATGCAGGGCCAGTGTACTACACTAACACTGCTATGTATTTATATGTGCATGTACGAAGAGTTGCCTTTCAATAGCGAACTTCTTATTTGGGACTAAGAAGCATGCCTGATCAGGAAGTGAGTAAGAAATCAATTCATCCCCCATATAGCCACAATTTATGCATAAAAGAGTAACCATAAAAACAACACTGCGAGTTAGAGAATCAAAAGGTGAATGCCTGCTCGCCCGGTGAATAAACAAAAGTAAGTACAATTGAGTGTATCCCGTAAGATAAGGCGTATAGATTTCCCCACTGAGAAACCGTACAATTGTGAACATTGATCTTGAAGAAAATGTGTCGGTAAGGAAAGGGCGTCTGAAGAGTGGCCATAGAAAGCAATCTGTACTCTCTGGCACATTTCCTGATTAACCCGTCTGCGGACTCGCACCCACTGCAACTTTTCTGGATTAAAAGCGTATTTTCAAAGCGAGGACGCTTAGACCTAAGTGGATGTAACCCACACCATGTACACCCAGCAAGAGCCAAAGATAAAGCCGTCAAACTGTCTCAAATGTCAAGCTCTCACAGAAGTCGATGCAAAAAAAACCATACGTCCCTTAATTGAAATGTTGCACCACGAAGGTGACTCCAGCCATCCACCCACCTCATTGTATTGATCAGAATTTAGAAGAGAGCTTGAAAGGTTACTCCCTTTAATCACTGTCACTTTAAGAAATATATAACTTGGTCCTAAATCTAAATTCTCCTTATATCAGAACCTGTACCTCCCTCATATTGTGAGCGAAAACTCCTCTGACTCGGATTCATTCTCCTTTCTCCCTCCCCAGAAAACCCGTCTGCAAACTCGCACCTGCTGCAACTTTTTTGCATTTTTAAAGCGAGGACGCCTAGACCTAAGTGGATGTAACCCACAACATGTACACCCAGCAAGAGTCGAAGCTAAAGCCGTCAAACTGTCTCAAATGTCGAGCTCTCACACAAGTCGATGCGAAAAAAAAAAAAAAAATACATATTGTACCACTGAGTAGACTCCAGCCATCCACCCACCTCATTGTCTGCATAAGAATGTAGAAGAAAGCTTGAAATTTTACTTCCATTAATCGCTTGAATTCCACTTGAAGAAGATGGTTCCTAAATCTTCATACTCCTTCTATCAGGATGTGTACATGTACATGTATGTACCTCCCTCATATCAATTTTCCTTTCTTCACGAAAACCTGGCACACAATCTGATTCCACAGTGATCACCTTATCTATTAGCCAACCTCATCGATCGTTACAATGAAAACAGACAGCACAGATGAGCACAATGATGCATGTATGTTTGCTCGATCTTTCAAATGACATATATTTTTTCTGAAATAAAAGACTTTGTCTCCCCCACACCATTTCCACAGATCTCAGCCTTCTCTAACACTTAACATCACACAGAAGAACAATTCAAGAGGCACAAGTTTGGTAAAGAAAGAGTTCAAGTGCAACAGAAGATTTCTTTCATTGGCCTCATATTAGGTCAATAATTATAATTACACATACGGTAATTTCCCTATTAATTCGCGATGTAGTGATGAAACTCAGCACTCCAAAAATTGGCTACTTTCGAATTATTTGTTGAGCGAATTCTAGAAAAACGTGAGTGTTCGAATTAAATGTCGCGCCGACTTTCACGGAGAATCCAAAATGGCGGACCGCTTCGCCGTGGTCGTAGTGATCGTATTTATTACTGTGTATTAACTTTGATATCTCATCAGTTTCCATAAAATGCAGTGTATGATGTCAGAAAATCTCCTCTACCCTGATAAAGGCGTCTAATTTTATTCGAGGAAGTCGAGCATATTTATCGAGTGACAAGTTCAGCACGATCATGCAGATTTTTGAGCTGACGTCCGTAAATTCGCGTCCATAATAACATCGTAAAAGTAAGCCAAAACATTGAACGTATTCCTTCCTTTTTGTTCAGTATTAGCTATGATCTAAATTATGAAACCTAACTGACATGGAATTGAATGAATATTCTGGAAATATAAAACTATACACATATTAGAGTATTCCATGTTCGAGTCGTTCGGTATGTCGACGTTGTTGTTGTGAACCCTGAAAATGAACCAACGGCAAATTTGTGTAGGATTGTATCACAAAGTTTTAGACAGATTAGCGGACTGTCATAGACTTTTTGGTCTTCACTGTGCATGATTTTACACACACCATCCAGGACTTGAATAAATATCCCGGACCTATGACACGAAATTAATGTTGAATTAACGGCGGATTGTACAAGAGAACCGAGTGTCAGTGGGCAATATATCGTTCTGAATATTAATTAAATACTGGTATGTTCTCATCTCCGAAACTTTACCTAATGCCATTTAAATGTTTCTCAAATTTGTTTAGCATATAGAGTAATGGAATGGCGATAGCGATGTTTTGATTCTTAGTGTAAAAATGCGCGGTGTAATTCCAAAGAATTTTTGATTGCTGGAATTTTGGTAAGTTCGTGCATCGGTAGGCGTAAGAAATATTTTCATTCACAATAAAATATTTAACAAAACCGGAAAGAGTAAGTCTTTATGATAACTATATTTGAACAAAACAGAGCACATGCAGAGACGATTGTTGTCGGCGCTTCACATCGCAAAATTTGTTTGTGTCCCCTGGTGGGAAAACTGACGTTTGTCAACTGTGTGATTTCCTGTCTATGTTTCATTAAACGATAGATGCAATCAAAGCCAAGATATAACAAGTTTGAATGAGGTAATATTGTGAAATTTACAGGACGAACAAGGGCCACACATTAACACACAAACCCATAATACTGGCTGCAGCGTTAATTTGAAACCCCTTCAATTGCCTCTTGCTGGTGAATCGCGCGTCCTCACCCAGAGCTGAATTTGGGCTTCCGAAGGGACAAGGTATTCCCCAGGCAGTCAATTCAATGTTATTACACACGATCTCATTTGCATATGAATAAGTGTCATTTCCAGTCTGGGTGAAACTTGAATGCTGCACATGGACTCTTCTATTTCACTATATATTTCATGCTGTTCAGATTCTCTCCACTGGAAATTGAAACATCTTGTCACCCCTATCCTGACTTTGGATTCTTCCATTTTATGTGGTTTTCTCTGGAGGACAAGCTGTGCTGAATGGGGAAATAGCTGGACAGGCTAAAAATAAACTAAACACTTCATTAGCAAACTATCCCGGTACTCAAAACAATGTAGCCATTGACAATTTAAATATCAAAGGAGACCTGCAGCAAATGCCATTCATGTGGAGGCTTGGTGTTTCAGTAGGAAATTGAGGGGCACTGAGGGGGTATACTATTATGTCGTGCGATGTGAACACATCGTTTCAAGTTTGTTTCCTATACAGTGAACCTTAATAATGATAATAATAAAAATACGGCCTCTTTCACGAACATGCTATTAGATATTGTATTGTATGTTGAGTATTATTAGAAGGGAGAAAAATCAGAGAACCTGATGAAGAATGCAGGACAAGTCAGATCGATCACCGTAATTCTGTAGGTTTGTTTACGGTCAAATATACTTACCACATGGGGTCTGCGTAAATACCTCACCTTGTCGTGTGGATAATAACACGGACGTATGGACTGTTAGGGGGAGGGAGGGGGAATGGATGTTCTGAAAGAAAAAAGGAAACCCTTTCACCATTGTTTGTGATCTTCCAGGCTTGTCGATACGTTGTCATGCACAAACAAGTGATGCTCGAGAATTGTAGTCCAGATTTTTTATTTTTAGAAATTTTTATTGATCAAAATACTAAAATAAAATCAACGTTAAATGTACATCCTTCCAAAAGGCTTTTCGTGATGGCTCATTTTTGACGTCAAATAATGGTCGTTTGATTGTCCACTTCACCTGAAAATATAACGAATAGCATACAGCATACCGAAAGGTTAAATCGCATCTTGCTTTCCCCAAACGAAGAATTCAGTTGCTGTGAAGAAATCTGATGCAATTCACCAGCACACACGTTACAACTTGATATCTCCGCCGGAACGTCACCCGACAAAGTTTGAACTCTGCTTCCTTCCAGTGCCTCCTTTGAACACGACCCAAGTGCCTCCCATACGAATAATACAGGGCAGGTCGGGCAGGTAAATGGGGGACAGCGAGGGGTTTAGCATATACGACGAACAAATATATTAACGTTGAAGATCTCTCAAATTTGTTACTTAAAATAATGTGTGTTTTTCAAATAAAGGAATGCTGGTTTAAAGAAAGATATTTGATATACGAACGCTGGAAACTGAAGAATGATTCAATAGCGGGCCGTGTGCAGACACTCGACCACGTGCGGGGGACTACCGTATATATTTTTCCCGACTGCGGCGAAACGCGATCAAGTTAGGATAAAATTACAGGACTGCGAAGTTAATTGAATCAATTTTATTCCTTATAGACTGTAAGTAATAGTAATTCAGTCTGATTATATTGTACCATTCCCTGTTGTTTCTCTGCGCTTACAAATAATAGCATACGCCGATATACTATACGAGATTCTAGTAACATATTCACTTTACTTTCATCGGCACGAACTCCGTGGCGAAAACGGGAGTGTTCGAATTTATTGTTTCACGGATATTGAAAATGCTCCCGTGTTCGTTTTATTAGGATGGACAAAATCACGACAGAGGAAAAATCGGCCGTTTTCGAATTAAATTTGGAAGGTGAATTAATAGGGAAATTACCGTATACTGCCTTTGAGGTCGGCGTTCAAGCCGAATGAACACTCAGTCAGTTGCATAGCTCGAATGGACTTGACTGTTTATTCGACTTGAACACCGCCCTCTCATGCAGTAACTATTACATGAGCTTACAATGAATATTCAAGATGAGATCATTGTACATTCGATATTTCAAGCAATTAATATTTAGTCTGATCATCTTCGGTTGGCTGTTAACTGTTTCTGAGTACATTATATGACTTGAGAACTTGCGCTGTCAGCAAGTTTGTTGTATTAAAAGGTGAGCATACTTTTATTTCTGCCGAAATTTGTTCAAATTTGCTACCCCGTTTGACTGAGTTGGCTGCTGCAAACCTGCATGTGCATGTAGTGGTGATACATGTAGGCAATTTCAAAGAACTTGATTGGCCAATTCAAACTTTCGTAAAGAAATTCTGCTATTTTCATTGGCTTGCTGAGAAATTGGAATAATCTCTCCACCTGATAATCATATATGTTCTGTTGCCAAGCTACATGTACATGTATATACTGATGGAAGTTGCCCGGCCAACACATACAACAATATGCCCACATGGAATCCACTTCAAGAATACAGACATGGATCCATTTGGCTCTCCAGACTAGCACAATTACCACTCCAGTCTCTTTCGTAGCCCTTTCTGCATTCCAGTGTGTATAACACATATTTGTACAGTCAGGTACTTTGAAAGTGTTTATACCACTAGAACAGCCATTTGATGTCAGAATATGATAAATTCAATAATAATTCGACAACAACGTTAAATCCCACAATAATTTGATCACCTCATTGAATTTCAATCACCCACAATTTGGTGGACAAAATTTGACCAGTTGTTCTAAAATTTTCATCAAAAGTAGGTCCGATCAGAACTTGCTGGTAACAGTCCCCTAATGCACCTTCATGTCAAAAATAAAGGTTCTAATGTCAATGGTTCTCCTTATTTTGCCGACGAAAGGATTCGGATGGAGGGACGGACTCACTCACTCATTACCGGACAATTTGCAAATGAGAGCCTACTTCGTAGGAATAAATTTGATCATCCTCAAAATCATTGAAATATCAAAGAAATAATGGATTGTCTGCATGATTTGGACCATTTCAACAACTTCCTGTTCTGATAAATTTAATCACCCCAATTTTATGGTGGGGAATTTGTGATTGAGTTATTTGGAGATTCACATGTACCCTTGCTGCTCTATAAAATTCTATCACCTCTGACAACATTTCATCTAACATACATGTACATGTACCATATACTTCAACACTCCCTAAATATTAGACATTTATGGTAATTTCTCTAATAATTCAAACACTTTTAGACCAGCTATTTACTCAATTAAATTAAATAATTAGACTGATGAATATTTTCTTTTGCCAACATCTTGTACATCTTTGAACTCTCAGAGCTAAATATTGAATGAATATTTTCTGGAATTAGCTTCTAAGTTTGTTTTAATATGTGCGAATTATTAGAGAGATTACGTGAATGTTAAATCCTCTAATAATTCAATCACCCTATTAATATTCGATCACCCTCAATTTTGGGGACATAATTCAAGCAGTTCTTTTAATGAAGGACCCCTTGCATGACTCTATAAATCCATCCCTTTGCAGATGCACTTGTTTGATACAAAATCTTTCAACGCAGAAATCACTTGAACTTGTATGAACAATAGACAATGTATTATTCTGTCACTGTGAAAACTTGAGTTTATGACTTACATGTATGTGTGTATGAGTTTCATAATAATGATGCTTAATTTGTCAGTTCTTAACATTTTATATTAGTGGCAGAATTATATGTTGTTTATATGATGCACCAAAAAAAATTACATGAAAACAAGTACACCTGCAAAGGGATGGATTTGTATAGTCATGCAAGTGGTCCTTTGATCCCCCCACAAACTCATTATTTAAGATAATGAATAAATAATCTGCATGATTCTGGAACATGTTGGACTTTGGACAATTTTGATAATTTGCAACATGATTAATAATAAATTGACATCCCTTAATGTTATTGCATCTTAATTTTATCAAGCCAATTTCTACGTTCCCACTTCGAACTTACCTGGATTTATATGGCCACATTCAGTGTTCAAAATCCGAGATGTAAGTTTCCCCTATGAACGATCGACGAACCAATCAGAACCTACACACTATCGGTGTGTAGAGTGACATCATCCTCAAGAAGCGGTGTCATTCCTCCTAATATGGTGATTGTGTTGGCCAAATATATAGGTCAGCCAATCTATAACGCTTTTCTATGAAACATTCGAAATCCAAAAGGTTTCCAGGTCAGTGACGTCTCGTGTCTATTTATAAGTTCTTTGAACATTGAAGCAGGCCAGATATATCAAACGTAGAATTTAGCTTGATAAAATGAAGATGTGTTAATATTATCAGTTATGATGTTTGTTTGAGGGGGCATACGAACTATTTACATGGTCAGTGTGGGGAATTCTTATCGGTCGAGCCGTCAGGCGAGACTGATTCACATTTCCTGACCTAATACGAAACAGGTTCTATGAGTCGCGCATGCCCACAACGTCTTTGGGTTGAATGCAAACGCTGAGGCGCAACGTCACAAAGCCATTGGTACGATGTAGCTCTTCGTTTTCTTACGTGTCGGCTTTGTGATGTTGCCTTGAAGGACAGGCTACGTCAATTCCACGTTCCACTATGGTAACGTTAACACGTGAATATTCGTATATGGTGTGTAGCTGACCTAATACGAACTATTTATGGGATGGCAATTGACCAATCAGCTATCAAACAAACTACTCTGAGGCGTAATAAATTGTGGTACATGTACATGTAAAGCCTAAACTTAAATCATTAGAGGATAAATAATGTATTATGTTCTTATGACACTCAACATATAGATCTGTCTTCATTTTCTTGTACCAAACTTTCTCTTCCAATAAAATTTAATAAATTTGATCATCTCCTTATTACATGTACATGCAATTCTGCATTTCTAATACATGTGCATAATTCAATCGCCTAAAGATTGGATCACATGTACTAGCTGGTACCATACATGTAGGTCATAGCAAATTGATCTGGACCATTATTACGAGTGAATTCTTTATTAGCAAGATGTTGGAATGAAAGTTACCTCCCTTCAGCTGTAATTGACTCCAACCATTGATTTCTGGATTTAGATTACAAATTGCACTCACCTACATGTACTACATGTACATATCCCCTAGAATCAATTAGACTACATGTAGCAGAATATTTTCACCCAAATTCCCTTACTTCCATCGTTTAAGTGGAGCTTTATTTACTTGCCTGTTGACCATAAAAATATAATCCTGAAAAGCATACGACTGCTTGCCTGTTACTTCCTCATGACCAGGTTTGATGTCCAGTCAATCTGCTTGAATGAATTTTCTTACTTCTCCCAAGCCGACCGTCTCAAGATCTAATCCTGAGCAGGTGATCAGATTTATTCATTTTTGAAGCTAACCGGACTTCCGTTTACACATTTCAAATGGCACAGGGCTTTGGATCCTAACATACATGTACCTACATGTAGTAGGGCTAAACACTCTCTATTCGGGGTAGTACAATTTGTGCAGGGCAGAGGTCTGAATGCAATTAATTGATACATGTAGAAAATACATGTACTGCAAAAAATCCCTGAATACAGGCAAATTTGGTCTCAAATATGATGCTGAATTTGAAATTATCAAAAATTATGCAATGCTTCTTCCTTGAAGTTTATAGACACCCACTCCACCCACCCACCCCATTCACCCTCTGTCACACATTATTTAACATCGCAAAGTGACCCGTCATGCTACGCCAGACACCTAGTCATCCATCCACCGCCCAGTATTAAATAATTTGTCAATGGCCTGAGTGTACAAGCATGTACCCTAATTATGTAATTCACACTGGCCATGTATGAACTGTTCCCTTGACAGAGACAGCCAAGCGTGCATAACACTTTTATGTAATTATAATTGTGAAATATTTATGAGATACCGCCAGACCAGTGATGGTGCCTTAGAATAGGGTCTGATATCACAATATATCATTGCTTTATTGGACTCTGGGGGAAATGATAAATATAATGCATCAGATTGCACAGTTACAATGAATGGTTCATTGGTACGTCCTGGTAGCACAATTGCTTGCTCTAAAATATAAAGATCTACATGTGCATGTAGCCCCCATGAATTACACCCTAACACATCCCGTGTACTGACATGACTGATGACCATGCGCTAGTGATATAAAACATGTATTCACAGGTCATTGATGTCAACATGGATTATATTACTGGGATCATGACACCTCATAGGATCAATAATAGTGGGCAATGGGGTGGGTCAATGATAGGGGTGGGCAATGGGTGGGTCAATGATAGGTGGGCAATGGGGTGGGTCAATGATAGGGGTGGGCAATGGGGTGGTCAATGATAGGGGTGGGCAATGGGGTGGGTCAATGATAGGGGTGGGCAATGGGGTGGGTCAATGATAGGGGTGGGCAATGGGGTGGGTCAATGATAGGGGTGGGCAATGGGGTGGGTCAATGATAGGGGTGGGCAATGGGGTGGGTCAATGATAGGGGTGGGCAATGGGGTGGGTCAATGATAGGGGTGGGCAATGGGGTGGGTCAATGATAGGGGTGGGCAATGGGGTGGGTCAATGATAGGGGTGGGCAATGGGGTGGGTCAGTGATAGGGGTGGGCAATGGGGTGGGTCAGTGATAGGGGTGGGCAATGGGGTGGGTCAGTGATAGGGGTGGGCAATGGGGTGGGGAATCCAAAAGTGGCTGACATCCTGTGGAGATAGTGTCTGCAATGTCCGTAAGCCGAGTGACACACTTTTAATTCATTTTCACAATCTGTAACGAACATATAAGTTATAAGTATATTTATTTGAGCTTTGATTGGTTGGTTGGTTGTTTTAAAAGTTTAACGTCGCACCTAACCTTATTGGTCACACGGCGACGATGACCCAAACAAACATACCCTAGCAAAACCCCCAACCCCAACAAAAACCTAATCAAAACTACAAAAAATTTTGAATTTCTAATTTTGAAAATTAGGCTCTACAGACACTGATCACAATGGATCATCAGAGAGCCTAATTTGTTTGGCACTTTAATCTACCTCCTGTGCCAGACAAACACGTTAGAAACCATGTTGCCCTAAGCTGGAGGGCCACCTGATAAGGGTCAATGATAGGGGTGGGCAATGGGGTGGGGAATCCAAAAGTGGTTGACATCCTGTGAAGATACTGTCTGCAATGTCGGTAAGCCGAGTGACATTTTTAATTCATTTTCACAATCTATAACGAACATATAAATTACAATTATATTTATTTGAGCTTTGAACAATACATGTTCGACACATACATGTACATGTACCTTATTTTATGGTCTAAATTATATCATGTCACATGTACGTATATGCAATTGTCTTTTCTAATGCTTTGACTCACTTGGATCAACGTTGACTGAATTTTACATGATCTGGACAATCAGTAAATTTTTTTTTACAGATTCATAGCTCTTTTGTTGTCAAATGTTGCATACCAATAGTATAATGTATTGGCCATAGTTTTGCTGATTGCTGTCGGAGGCTAATTGAGAAGACTGCCTGCCATGCCTACATGTACATGTAAATAAGTACATGAGTAGGGGGACTCAAGGGCTGAACACATTAGACATAACTAGGCCAAAATTGAAAAAATAGTTTGTTTGTGGTAACAAGGGCCCGTGAAAAATGTTGGGTCGGTCGGTCGCATTTTATTTTCATTTTTTTAATTTTTTTTTTTCGATTAAAATTCCCAAATAATTTTTTCCTCCTTGTTTGTATTCAATGATATCATATATGCAGATCAACTCGCCCATACCATAAAGCAATGTTTTAAGTTCCTTCTAATATGTTGAACAGAACTCCTGTTAACGGCGTCTGTCTGAAACACGCCAAAATTTGAAGTGGACAGCATGTATGTCATGAGCTGCAGACTACTAACATATTTTTTTCGGGAGGCAATCGATTATCCTATGTGTTGGCGGACCGACGAATTATCAGTGATGACATTGACAGCTGGCTGAATTGACAGATAATCCTGTAGACCAATGTATGGTAGAGAATGAAGATTTAATTTACGCGAATCACAGCAAAATGGGTCGTCTGCTAATTCTTCACATTATGGCTTAAAAGATGGCGGACTTTTTCTAAACAGATACAGAACTGGTTTGTGGCAAACCTTGTTCCTATGGGACTTCGCGCGTTCCTAAATATGGTCACTTCATATCCTATAGCTGCAGGAGGAACTTCTGTGCGCGGCTGTGAGAATGAGGTTAACTCTTCTTAACAGATGTGATCCTTCTGCATATAACTTGCCATTACAAATCAACACTAACTACTGTATGGAGAATGTATGTTGTCGTTATGGTGGTGTTTGTGGCGTGCACGACCATCAATGGGAAGAGAACAACAACAACAATGATGGGAATAATTTTTTCGTGATTTACTTTAGGAAAAAAAAAAAAAAATCTGAAAAAAACATTTGTGTCGCTCCCATTTTTAAGCAGGTCGGTCGCGTTACCGCAAACAAACTACTTTTTAATTTTGACCCTACCTCTCTAAAATGGAGGTAAAAAAGGTTGTGTTTGCTTAATAACTTCTGATATATTCATCATAAAAATTCAAATCTTCAGGTGGCTTACATTGTTAGATGCCGTAACAGTGTTTTTTCAATGAAAGTGTGTATGCATGTACATGTAGTCTGATTGATGTACATGTAATAGAGAACAAAACAAGTCATCTAATATTATGCTACATGTAATTAGAAAGATGACAATTAGTTTTTTAATACCATCTGATGTGAATGATATGTCCATGGTCACCTATGGCAGATGATTCTTCATATACCGGTAATATTTTCTAGATTTTATTGGGCAAAATACCTTGTTTACCTTCATTTTAGAGAGTGTTTCTCTCTAAACCTGCTGAACTATCAGTCAAGGCATGGATACACACATGTATATATATTCAGAACATGCAGCACTCAACTGGTGTGTACATGATACTTACATGGACCCTGTCTTGCCTCAGCTTGATGGTAGCTTCCATCGCCAGCTGAAAGGCGGCCAAACATTGGGCCTCCCTTCTCTGACTCAGCAATAATGGCACCAACTTTTCGATCCATTCTCGCCCCCGCCCGTGCATTTGAGTCCTCTCTTTCATTGCAAACTCATCAGGGTCATTAGATATCACAAATTTTTCCACCAGTTTGGGAGCTCCCGAGGACACGATAGGGTCCTCCACCTCCCGATTGACCAACAAGAACGCAGTGGCAAGACTTGCGTAGTAACATGTGGTAGCATCCTTGCTGAACGCTAACGTGAAAAGCCACTGGTGTGAGTTGAGTTTGATCATATGTTTATGTAACTTTCGCCCACCGTACATCGCACAGTTGGCCAAGGCCTTTGCACAGTGTTTTTTTATCACTTCACTCTCTGAGCGACATGCATACAGCACGACATCCAAGCCTCCGAGCTGCACTATCCTCGTGCATGTCGCTTCCGAGTGCTTGAACATGCGCTCTAGTAGCGCTAATCCACAGTCGCCTAACATTTCATTGTTTCTTGTGTCAGCCAATCGCACAAGTTTATCTAGGCCATTTTTGGCTACCCTGGTTCGATTATTATAACTTAAAGAGAGCTCGACTAGCCGAGCCGCCTCTGACTGAATCTCTTCATGGTCAGAGTCGAGGAAATCTAGTATCCTGTGTAAAAAACCTTCCTCGCCCATTATTTCCAAGAGCGTCAGCGCAAGCTCGTGCCCGACCGAAGGCTGTGTCCAGGCATCATGCATGAGTTGTCGCAACTCTTTAAGGGCTATCACCAATTCCTCAGGATTCTGAGCATCCAGGCCTTGTAGCCTTTCTCTGAATGGGCCCTCGGAGCGGCGAACCAATGTACCCAGGTCTCCCCTGAGATTGGTCCGCCGAGCGGGCGACTGTCTACTCGTTCCGGATTTGGGTCTTTGGTAAGTTCCATCAACAGTTTTGTTTGTCGTTGACGTTGATGACCCCATCGTATTGGAGGCCTTGGTCAACAGCTTCTTCCACATGGTCTGCAAAATACAAACGAGGAAACATTAAAATCTTACATCATCTGCAAATACGAACAAGGACACCTTGATTAATATCAGGTTTGCTTCGCACTACATGTACATCATGACCTGTGCGTCTCTCCTGAAGATTATTTTGTTGAGTGGATAAAAATAATTATAAGTTAGAAGTTTTCCAGATGTGACAAAAATGAACACATCAACAAGCTTTTGCGATGAATTACTTTTGGTTCACCTTGCTACATGTACATTGTAATGTCAATTTGTTGACACTAATAAAAGTATAGAATTTTTCTAGCATGATTTTAAAGATACTGGGTTTCACATGAAGTTCAATAATATATTAGGGTTGGTGTGGGCGAGGCTTAGTTTAGGAGATGGAGATTCCCCAGCAGGTGAGGGCACACTCCCGACATGATTGAATGAGTTCAATAATAGTTGCATGCATGTACGTCATGTAACCTCCGAGAATACATGTATCAGGGTTAGACCAGGTCTGGCTTTCTTAATTTAGGAGATAGAGGATGGAACTTAGAAGCTAAGGACAGGAACTTTAACATCGACCTTAACCTGTCCTAAAACTGGACCGTATAGACAAACAGACAGATATACAGACGGATGTCATAATTGTAACTGCTATCCGCAGCTACATGTACATGTACAATACAGGCTTGATAATTACACATGAATTATTCCTGTTAAACATGTTAAATGTACAGTTAGTAGTGTCATACGGAAAATATCCACCAAATAAAATATTGTATTTTAGTAGTAGTGTCATACGGAAAATATATTCACCAAATAAAATATTGTATTTTAGTACTTTGGGATTAAAATGGTGAAAGTTTTTATATGATCTTAATTATTAATGCTGTGGGCATTCAAATCAGGGCCTGAGATGGCATTGATTGGCATTCTTGATGTGATGTATTAGACATCATGTCTTGCTCTGTGAAGACATCATGTCTTGCTCTGTGACACCTTCTGGTGTGATGATGTCATAGGTACACGGGCACATTATTCAACATCACCTCTGCCATTTCCCAATTCCATCTCGTTCAATGGGCCAGAATGAAGTATCTAACAGGCTGCAGATGATTTCTTGGATTGTACTGTACATGTAATGATTTGCAGCTTTTCTTGTACTGTAGGCCCACCATGAATGAGAAAGAATTCAACAATTTTTAATTAGGTCATTTTTCTAGGTTAGTAGGTCAAGATACCAAATTACATGTAGGTTAATTCCATTTGAGCAGGACCAATTTGCAAGATCCCTTTATAGACGTGCAAGTGAGCATGGTTTAGTCCCTCTAAGACCATTCCATTTTTGTTAGACCAGCTGCCACCAGAGCTACGCTGAAGCAATGATAGGAGTATCACGGGTCGAAAAGCAAATAGAACGGGATAAAAAAGAAGAGTGAAAGCTTAGCTCATAAACAGATCCAAAATAAGTCCTCAGATTTAATTTTCAAACAGTACCTAATGGCTCGGCGGCTGGTCTGTGTGACTGTATAAATAGACCCAACTGATCAAGCCATCCCAACTGCCTTTAAATAACGCTAAGTTGAAACAACTCTGCTAAAATATAACCAAATTGAGGATTTTTCATGATGTACATGGAGATTAGTGCTTCATTCAGGTCTCGAGCCATCGCCAATTAGAATTGATTTCTACGGAGAGGAAAAGTATGAGTTCTCGGTTTAGGCAGACTGAGAAGCTAGCATGCTCTGGGTAGACACAATAAACCACTTCTAGCATGTTATCGTCCGGCTGGCAATGTTCGCAGAGAGAGAGCGACTTTTCGGGAGGCCGTCCTGAGCGAGCCAAAGACGTCCACTCACAGGATTCATCTATACATGCATATAGATCAAAATTGATCAGCCCAATCTATCAAACAATACACAATGTAAGCCGACCGAAGCAAACCGTGGAAATGCGGCCGTCACAGATTGCGTGAAAATAAAGCCTGGTAAATTCAGTGATGAATTTCTGACGAGTCAATTACGCTATTAGATCTCGGTGAAAAATTGCGGAGAAATAATCACGAGTCCGACCAGAGCATGGTCTAGGGATATGTACAATACAAGTGCTTCCACGGGCAAGTGAATCGAGTCTATCGTAAACACACAATCAGGGCAGGACCGAAAAGGGGAGAAAAAAGCCTCATGAAGACTTGACAATTGTCCAAGTATTGATCGTCCTTGTTTTATAGACTAGTCTGACCCCGGGACCTTCATGATCGCTATATATGTACAATATACACACGCTGAAAGCGGGAGCCTACTAAAGGAATACTCATCCTTTAAAACGGACCAGCCACATCCGGAAGCTGTCAATCTTACGAGGGGAACCATTGTATGCCGTGGACGCACATTGTACCATTATGGCACAGAACATGCATTATGTACAGGTCGACCATTACTCTCAGCACAATGGCATTAACTGACAATGTATCTGTGGTCTGATGGAGAACTACTTAATTGAAACATTACTAGATGAGCAGGAAGATGAACAATCAATTTCCTGAGGAAATTTATGCGGTCATTTTCACAGCAATCTCGCTTTGATAGGATTGATGATCTATTAGTGTGGCTCTAATTGTCCAAGTCCAGTCACTATCAAATCATCATCATCATGGCAGAGCATCATGGTGTAAATTTTACCTACTTCCCAGAGATTGTATCATATCCTATGATAGGATATGATATTGCGGAAATCTATGCAGCCATTTTCGCAGGAAATTCATCCATCTATTTTCTCAGAAATCCCCACTTTGATGAGACTGATGATATATTAGATGTGGCCCTAATTCTTCAAGCCCTGTCATTATCAAAACATCATCATGATGGCAGTGGATGGTGTATATATTACCCACATATCGGAGATTGTGCCACAGAGACCTTGACTTTACCTACTGACCTTACTTGTGGTACACAATATGATCCGTGTGAGCCCATAGTTATCTTGGTCAAATTTAAGAGTTACCGGTGTAGCTACTGATTTTGAGGACACAGTGACCTTGACCAAAATTTTAGTATGGGCCACATCGTCTCTCTATCATGTATCTACCGATCAAAAATGGATTTTCAATGATTTCCAAACTTTGGATCAGTGACCTTTGACCTTGACCTCTATTTTGGTATGCGACATCTTTTTCCCCTAATGAATTCACTCACAAAAATTTAGCACTTTTCAATTATTTCCTGATTTTCAGGACACAGTGACCTTTGACCTCGACCACAGTTTTGGTATGCGACATCATCACCTCCACCAAATTATGTATATCCACTGAAAAAATTGCTACTTTGGATAGACATATTTCATGGATATAAAGTAGACATGAACAGTTCAATAATTTCCTGATTTTTAGGCCAGTAACCTTTGACCTCTGAGCTCGACCTTCATTTGGCTATGCGACACATTGTGTCTCCGCCTAGGGTATCCACTCACAACAAACTGGGACTTAAAAAGTGACACAGATATATCAGGCCAGATGGATGGAAATTGCCATCACATAAAACGCCTGCCCCAGCCTTTTGGGTAGGCGCATAAAAAGTTTTATACACATGTACCTTCCCAAAATATTATTAGTTATTCAGGTTTTTCCCCGGGTGTATGGAAAGTTATGACCCTTCCTGACACTCCCTGAGGCATCAGCCAAAGAAACTTAAAAAAAAAACTTTGGCAAACCTGATGTCCGTCCTCACCCTTTCTTTGCATTTGCTGGGTACTTTTTGCATTGAAAACTAGCTTTCCCACTATTCAGGATGATCATAATGCTGAAGTGTTCATTCACTTATACTACATTGCATTAATAGACACATTCAGTTCTTGCTGAGTCGAAGCAGCAGAACAGAGTTCTTCTGCAGTGATCTGCAGAGAAACTGTCTTATGGAAGGGGCACAACAAAATCTATTCTAGATTTTCTCACAATGCACCAATTATCTAAAAACTTTCGCGAAATCACACTCTAAACCATCATTGTCAAGGTTACACATTCAAAACATAAAATAGTCACTGTTATTTATTTTCCAGTGTTGAGGGCCACGTTTTGGCCCCCATTATACTGAACTCTGTCATCTATGTGGCCTTGAGGTTGTGAGATGACCCTGCAATGAGTTGTTCTGAAATAGATCACATATCTGAAGTGAAGTGAAATTTCCCACCATTAAATCAGGGGTGATGAAATTTATTAGAGCATGAGGAAGAATGATCCAATATCAGATACGGTAGTCTCCCTGATAATTTGCACATACATGTAAAACTGTATTATAACACAATTTAAAAGCGGCTTTTAGCCAAGTCCAGAAATTATTCTGTCAATATTCAGCTCTGATTATAACTGTTCACAAATGGGCTAGCACTGTAAAAGATGTTGGCAAAAGAAAAAGGCCGTCTGATCTAGAAGTCTTTGAATGATTAGAGAGATTACCATAATTTATTATTTTTCATCATTTTAATGATTCTACACCGCAATCAAATTTATTGTAATGATTGATTGAATTATATTATGATGTAGCATGATTAGAGGATTCAACTATTTGAGAAGTGAAAATATTTTTATCATTAGAGCCTCTAAAATTCATTGAATTGTACAATGTATGAATCAAATGCAAGGCAAAACATTCCTGGTTATAGTATCAATGGTCACTTTTTGCCAATCAAGTCCTTGACAACTCTTTCAACATTCATGTAATAATATTACATGTAATAATATTACATGTAATAATATTACATGATGAACATTGCACAAGGGCAATGGCCAACTCGAGGTACGGTGAATGATACAAATTAAAACGTCGAGTTGAGTGATTATGTACATATGTGGGGCCATATTCAGGACTGCTGTTTGCTAGAACACATATTTACCAACAAACCTTTCTTTACCTTCAACATGAGGCCATAATTGTCACTTGATTGGCTGTTTAGCATCACTTGGATTTTTTAAATACACAAGCTAGATGCTATAATTATTTATTATTAATTATTAAATTGCATCCTAATTGCATACGAATATGAAGAAAAATGAGTAAGTTTTACTCATGAAAATGTAAATCCCTGGTCTATTTTAATTATTTGACCTCAAAATATAGACGAGGGCTGGTCATGCTAAACAACTACTCAATTGACAGTGGCCTGATCCACATTACATGTACATTTACAAGCCCAAACCACAATGAGATAAATTTACATTGAATCTCGATGACATGTACCTAGATTGTGGAAAAAAAAACCCCCAGAAAATTGAAAAAAGTTTGGCTAAAACTGCAGAGAATTCAAGACGAGAGCAATTTGGCATTTCTAACGATCTCACATAATTAGATCTGGTATGGATTACAAATATGTGACTTTCTTTTTGGAGAATATGAAATACTCAGAAAAACTGGCTGCTCTGACAGAGTTCTCTTTCACACAGCCTGGTGGTTGGAACGTAGCAGAGCATGTTCATGAACTTGCGTGCATTTATCAGAATCACTGTTATAACTCCAGGCTGCCTATCCCAACACTTTGATTTATTTGTTTCAAACAACAGCCCTCCTGAGCCCTACATGTAACTGTCTCGTTGAATACAACAAGCATTGAATGGTTATAAGGATTAATGGGTAATATTCATGCAGCTTCAGTCATCAAATTAATAAACACAACACCAAATCTCGTTAAAATCAGTTAGACCTGGAATTCTTTCTCACTCACTTCTAAGAAAAAAGATTTTATCCAGTTTTTCATTGAAAAAGCTACATCTAATATCCTGTGGTCATATTGTGTGTATTACAATTACTGGGTTATAGAGTATATTGTACATGCACCTACAATGTATATACATTATGTCATGTATCTATCTTTATACTGAAATTTCATCACGAAATTAAATTTTCACAGAATATATTACTCTTTAAATATTTTTGTTTTTGTATTGTTTGTTTTTTGCAGGAACAAGCTGGAACTACGCAGAATGCCATTTCCCAAGATAATACTTTATCAAAGAAGCCCGAGATGATACAAAGAAGCTTGACAGTCTTCATGTCAACAATGTTTGAGATCATGGCAAATAAGCTTGATAGTCTTCATGTCCACAATGTTATCATGGCAAATAAGCTGGATAGTCTTCATGTCAACAATGTTTGAGATCATGGCAAATAAGCTTGATAGTCTTCATGTCAACAATGTTGGAGATCATGGCAAATAAGCTTGATAGTCTTCATGTCAAAGAAGCTTGAAATCCTGGCAAATAAGCTTGATATGATGGCAAACAATTTTGGTTGTCTTCATGTCAAAGAAGCTTAAAGAAGCTTGAGACCACGGCAAACAAGCTTGGGACCACGGCAAACAAGCTTGGTAGTCAGACTTCATGTTCAACAACCTGAAGTGAACCTTAAAGAATCTTCAGATCATGGCAAGCAAGCTTGATAAACTCCATATCAAAGAAGCTTGAATCTTAATGAAACTTGAGATTTGCAGCTTCAAGAAGCTTGAGATCATGACAAACAAGCTTGATAGACCCCATGTCAAAGCAGCTATCTCGAGAACATGGGAAAGAAGCGTGATAGTCTTCATGTCAAAGAAGCTTGAGGTGTAAAGAAAATTTAGATCATTGCAAACAGGCTTGATAGTCTTCATGTTCAACAACCTTGAACCTTAAAGAAGCTTGAGATCATAGCAAACAAGCTTGAATGTCTTCATGTCAAAGAAGCTTGAGATCATAACAAATATTTTAGTTTGACAGCCTTCATGCCAAAGAAGATTGAAACCATGATAAATAAGCTCGATAGTCTTCATGTAAAAAAGCTTGAGATCATGGCAAATAAGATTGATAGTCTTCATGTCAAAGAAGCTTATGATCATGACAAATATGCTCGATAGTCTTCATGTCAAAGAAACTTAAAGATTTAATCAGCCTCAAAATCGATGGATTTTGAGGCTGATAATGGATAGCTCTAAATATACTCATCTACATGTATATATTTCATAATCAAAACAAGTAATTTGATCTCGGAAATATAGGTCAGTGATATTCAATAGGCCCCAGGTTCAGGTATATGTGGTATAAATTTTGACAATTTAGATATAATCCTTCAAGAAATATTGTACTAAAGAGAATCTGACCTTGATAAAATAGGTCAAGGTCAGCCATCTTCAGCACAGCTCTGAACCATCGCCAGAATACAAAGTACTTATTTGGAAAGTCTATCTTTCTATAATTCTTCATGTTATATCATATATCTTCTCAGCAAAATGCATTGAAGCAACAGGAACCTGAACCCACCCAACCACCCACCATTTTTATTCAATAAATCTGTTTACATAATGAATTCAGCAAAATCCTCGGAAGCGCACACAGACATATATATCCCTATCAAATGGCAGTTAAAAAAAAGTGTCATCTATCTAATTTGCATAATAATAGGCCAAATATTTGTCATGCTAATTGAAACAAAATTGACTGGTCCTACAAATGGCAAATTAATTTTAGGACATGTAACAATCGATAGATTAATGCGCCTGAAGTTTTGGAGCATTGGTTAAGAAGGAATCACAAGTTATTAAGAAAAAAAAGACCCTTTATGGCAGATTCCACAATAACCTAGTCCACTTTCCCGTCAAATTTTCTGTCCAACTGAAAAATGACATTAGCAACTTCAATATTGAACATGAAGCTGCGCTATCGAAACCCCTCGGCTCTGAACCCCAGCTATTATAATGTAAGGGTGTCTCTACCAATTGATTGGCTTGTGGGAAGAAATATTTACCCCTGGTATTGTAAGTGTACTTTCTTTGAAAAAAAAAAAAGTTTTCCTCCCCTTAAATTAATTTGTTTCTGCAATAAATACATACACTATAGATATACGTTTGTCATATCTTGGTAAACACAACTAAAATTGCTGAAATGGAAATCATTAGAAGAGAGCCAAATTTGGGGAAACATCTAAGCGGTGGGAATATAAAATGACGTGTGGCAACTAAAAAGTGTTGTTAGGTTAGGTTGTTAGCAAAACAAAAAAGTAAAACTACAACAAATCATGTTGTGAATAAATTTTGTTTATTATAATTACTGATAAAAAAACTTGTTAGTGGAACAAGATGAGTGAATCATATTAGTAGAATAAGATCAATCAGGTGGGGGAATGGTTAGCAGTCCATTTTTTGGGAGGGATGAATAACTGTTAATGGAACTTTAATGGAAAAAGATCAATAACTTCAATGAACGAACTGTTTACGCACCTTTTGTGGGAGATATTTAATTGAATGCGACCCAGACAGCCTTATGAAAGGAGTAATAGGTCTCTGAAACACCACACTGCACGTTTGGAATGTTTGTATAGATGTGGTCAATTGTTGTTCTCATGTCTGTTGTTGGTGACAGTAGGAATTTGTGGATTTTATTAGACAAGGGGCATAACTCTGCAAAATACTTTCTGACACGACTCATTTTCGATACGCATCTAGTTCAGGTCAAGAGAAACAACTGTATCACGTTAGGATGTTGTATATGGAACGGTTCTGAAATTATCACAATAACAAATCATAAATGGATTTTTATTTGTAAAAAGGGGCATAACTCTGCAAAATATTGTCCGAGATGACTCATTTTCGATAGGCTTCTGATTTACGTGAAGATAAATAGATGTAACAAGTTTGGTTGCCATGCATGAAACGGTTCTGTAGATATCGCGGTAACGGACGGACGGACGGACAGCCATACATGATGACGACAATACCCCTAGGCCAAAGTTGGCCGAGGGGTAAAAACTAACTCTGTGTCATGCACATGTTTGCTAAACCCACCAAGGTTGTGTAATGTATGTGAATAATGTGAATGTAAACAGTTTTACCATGTGTGGTATATTTCTTGTCTGCAGCATAATAGAGAGACAGAAATGTAAATGTTGCTAATGTCATATTTCCGTCATACTTTTTTACAATATTCACCACAAATCAAATGTCAATCAAATCATTCAATAAAAGATTTACAGTGGTACTAGTCTTGACATTATTAAGATATTTGTACCATTGCCAGCATACTATGGGTGTTTGAAAAATGTTGCTAATGTCATTTCTGTCCAACTCCCGTGACGGAAATGACATTAGCAAAATTTTGAAAAGACCCAGTATTACAGCATGGGTGATGTCATACACTGACAATGGTACAGATGCATCAAGACAATTGGCCTAATTCCACTAAGGGGCACCTGTTTATTTTCATCTTATCCAATTCATTGACATATTTTAGATAGTAAGATACAATGTACAGAGCACATAATTGTTTACCATATTTTTGAATTTATAGGTGTTGCTAATGTCTTTTTTTTTACGGAAATGAGAATTAGTGGACTAAGTTATCGTGGAATCCACCTTATACTTCCATTTTAAAAAGCGGGATCTCCCTAACCTGATTAAAGTGTTTAGCCAGAAATATAAATCAGGGTGCCAAAATTACAAATTATGCTTGCAGATTTCTCAGACAACACAGTCTCCTCTTCCTATCTCTTCCTTGTTAAATCTGCTAAATTTAGGGTGCCAAAATTCAAAACGAGGTGCCGAAAATACACCCTGTCACTCCTCTGGCTAACAGTCAGTCATACATGAAAATGTAACATCAGACTGTGTAACTCTGCTATCCCATCCCCCCACTCCATACCCTCCTAAAATGATCTAAAACTACATATTAAAAAGTCAAATACCATTAGCCATACATGGACATGTATGGGCTGAAGCCATTTCCGACAACCTTGCTCATCCACTTGTCCCCAGTTCCGTCGCCATAAAGGAACAACTATCGCCACTATTGGATCGCGTCAATGTTATTACAGTGTTGAATTGGCAGTGTGGGTTTTATCGCAGCTGCGCGATCAGCCCCTGACGTTATTGCCCCTGAGCCATTGCTTAACAGAATGCGATATTCTCTGTGGTGTCAGTGCTAGAATTATTTACTAAATCAGGCATGAAATCAGGAAAATCAGCCATATTAATTTCGTTTTATTGGCCCCCCAGGGGCAGTATCTGTAGGTTGAACGTATACGCATCAGTACGCTGACGCTTTGGTAAACGCACACATGTCTCTTAGGTCGAACCTGTATGTCTCAGTCGCAGTATCAATGGAACATCGATAGCATTGGCTTACAACCGGTACAGCTTATTGCCCTCTTCTAAACTCGATTGAATCCGACAAAATACTTCGATTGGCATTGTCAGCCGTCTAACCAGTCTGGTGCATGGTCTCTGTGTCCCCGTGAAGTTCAATGAACACTTAAGCACTTCTCAATCTCATTCTAGAATTTCAAAACCCATGAATAATTGGGTTATATCAGAGCAGACTGACTTTATAACATACATGTACATGTATACAACACAGTCAAACCTGCACCTATGACCACCTTCATCCAGTGACCATCTATGTTTAATGACCACATTTATTAAAAAATTTCATATTGTTTTATTCTCTAAAGCTATTTTTTTTAGCCAAACTTAGTTCTAATATTTCCACCTCCCATACAGAGATCTGTATACTCTGTACCACCGCTGCATGTAAACGTACACTATTAATTATTGCAGTACACTAAAGTAAGAGCAAGTCAGCCAATGAACGGAAGACATCACAGTGTATCGCCGTGTTTGCAGGCAAGCTGATGTTAAACTGAGAATACATGTACAACGGACAACAATCTCTTTGATGTCAGGGAGGGAATGACATGTGGGCGTTTCTCAAGTCAAATCCAAATACGGACCCTGACAACTGATTTCACACCAGCTAAGAGCCTGCTGGTACCATCACGTTATATTATATAAGAACTTTGACAGAAAGATGAAGACACTCCAATAATCAATGATACATGATGTATAGTGATCAGGGGCCATGTCGACAACATCACACAGATGCCACCATAAGCGGAAAGACGGCAGGGTTTAATGGCCAGAGATGAGACAATCTGTGTCTTGGCTCAGTGTTCCAGTCTGGAATTGGCTAATTTGTGACCGTGGATATATACAGCCAAGTGTAGAGCAATACTGGCGATAACACTAATGGGTGCTATGCCCGAGAGAGAGCTCAAGTCTGAGAGAATCCCAAAACAGACAAGCCAGGATAACTGGAGATTTCAGGTTACTTCTACATCTACCAGATCAGAGGGATTGCTTACATATCGATAACTGATAGACAGAAACATATGATATATAGATAATATATTGGTAATCCAAACAGGAGTAACCTATGTACAATATGTACAATGTACAGCAGAGACTTTTGTCTAAAGAGCCAGACTTCATACAATTCTTGGGATCAAGTATTACTTGTATGATCCAGTTTATTATTCAAGGACACTACCGTACATGTAGCGTCATATGACAGAATTCATTGTTCAAAATGTCGGATGACTAGCTGTATGGCCTACTTCAGCATTCAATGAGTAAGCCATTGTTCGAGCGCTACATGTATAGTGCAGCTGTATGGCCAAAGCCACTGTTCAAGCGCTACTTGTACAGTGCAACTGTATGACCGAAGCCACTGTTAAAGCACTACATGTATGCTGTATGGTCGAAGTCATTGTTCAAGTGCTACATGAACAGTGCAGCTGTATGACTGAATCCATTGTTCAAGGACAATGTAGCTGTACATCCAAATTCATTGTTCAAGTACTACATGTACCATGTAGCTGTATGGCCGAATCCATTGTTCAAGTGCTACATGTACAATGTAGCTGTATGATCAAATCCATTGTTCAAATGCTACATGTACAATGTAGCTGTATGATCAAATCCGTTGTTCAAGTGCTACATGTACAATGTAGCTGTATGGTCATGTACAATGTAGCTGTATGGCCAAATCCATTGTTCAAGTGCTACATGTACAATATAGCTGTATGATCATGTGCAATGTAGCTGTATGATCATGTGCAATGTAGCTGTATGTCCAATTCCATTGTTCAAGTGCTACATGTACAATGTAGCTGTATGATCATGTACAATGTAGCTGTATGGCCGATTCCATTGTCCAAGTGCTACATGTACAATGTCAATGTAGCTGTATGGTCATGTACAATGTAGCTGTATGGCCGAATCCATTGTTCAAGTGCTACATGTACAATGTAGCTGTATGGCCGATTCCATTGTTCAAGTGCTACATGTACAATGTAGCTGTATGGTCATGTACATTGTAGCTGTATGGTCGAATCCATTGTTCAAGTGCTACATGTATAATGTAGCTGCATGGCTGAATCCATTGTTCAAGTGCTACATGTACAATGTAGCTGTATGGTCATGTATAATGTAGCGGTATGGCCGAATCCATTGTTCAAGTGCTACATGTACAATGTAGCTGTATGGCCGATGCTACAATTACAATGTAGCTGTATGATCGAATCCATTGTTCAAGTGCTACATGTACAATTTAGCTGTATGGTCATGTACAATGTAGCTGTATGGCCGATTCCATTGTTCAAGTGCTACAATTACAATGTAGCTGTATGGCCGAATCCATTGTTCAAGTGCTACATGTACAATGTAGCTGTATGGCCGAATCCTTTGTTCAAGTGCTGCATGTACATGTACATGTACACATGTAGTTATATGGCCCAATCAGTTGTTCAAGTATTAACATGTACAGCTGATTTCTTATATGAACTTGACAATAACTGCCCCATACAAAGCGATTAACCCTTTTCTATTCCTTCCTACTATTCACCGACCTGATTTCATCGCAACGATGATCGATAGGATCCCAGACATCTGATGAATATTCAACAAGCGCGAATGTCGGAAGACGGACGGTGCAGAGACAAATGCGTCATATATCTAGCTATCTATCCACCCATGTGATTTAGGCCAAGCACCATCCCTACTTCAGGCCTGGTTCAGCATGAATGCCTCGCAGGTGGACATTAATAAACCATGCATTGTATTTCTGACCTGCCTTATCTCCATCATTGCTTCTTGTACAGAGTTAGACATAGTCTACAACTGTACATGTATATACTGCATGAGTGATGCTTATAGAACAATAAAGGAAAACAGCCAATTTGTTGTTCTACATGTACCATGTACCTGTAAACCCCCTCCCCCCACCCCACCTGCCTTCCTTGCCCCCAGCTACATTTACTGTATTAACATAATTTTGAACAAATTTTAATATTAATGTCCAAATTATTTTTGGAGAACACTTTCTTGGTATTTAAAGTTTGATTGCAAACAGGCGATATTCTGATACTAGCGATTATGAATCAAGACACTTCTTTATGGGCATCTTTGGATGCTGTTTCTCCACAACTCTTCACTGACTGGTAATGTCACATGTCATTGTGCCATATTTAATTGATTCACAAGATGTCTACATGTCTACTGACAGTGCAGATAGTTTGATGTGGTGACCGATTGGATATAACAAGTGAGAAATGACTACATTGTAGTCAAAACCTGCGGCAGTGGCAATAATACAGTGAAAGACATATCAGCGGAGGTAGTGGTAATTGTAGAAAAAAAGCGCCATCTGCCAAGGGAAGTAATTTTCAACTTCTAACCCACAATTGCAGGAATTGACTAATAGATTTGACACAGTATATATACATTCGCTTTCCTCGTTCAAAATCCGACGATGTTGACTGGTCCGTGCCGTCTATACTGAATTGACAGACGAAGTCACAATAATCGCTTTGGCAATGTCTTGGTACAAGTATCGTGAATTCCAAGTTTCAAAACATTCCGTTCAGCCGTTGATTTTTGCAAATCAAAAAGGCTTTCAAATATTTGGAAATCCAAACAAATTTCAAGGATTTAGTCATAGCGCGAACATCTACGCTCTTCAGTCTCCTTCTCGCTTACTTTGCCGAGCAAAATGGAAAATTTATATTTCCGTCAAAGTTAATTTTCAATGAATTTATTATCAGGTCTATCACTTTGATCTGTGAAACTATGGAATGGGGTTGAAGGCTTTATCGAATTTTCACGATTCAAATTGAGGCCTGTGACAGTCTTGATATTCGATTAGAATAATAAATTAAGTTTCTGCATTTATGTGCGTTATCATCTGCAAACTAAATACGGTACCTTGACACTCTTTTCCATGCAACAAGCCAATATCAATACATGGTTTGCTCCTTCTATACAAATGATTACCTATTTCATCCTTAGGAGATATCACCTCATCCGACATGTTTGGTCAAGCCTTTTCGAAGGTTGATAATTTTATTAATTTTTTTTTTAAGTCAAATTCTGCAAATAAGAAACATTTCTTGTCAGTATCTATGGATATCGCCCTATAATCAATTCGCGAATATGTTTGTCATTAAGTCATTCGGGAGGTGATTTAAGTGCGAAATTTCAGGGTTAGTTCACTAAACAAGGTCTGTGTGTATAAGAGAATCATGTCGAATTCTCGTTATTATCTTTTGGTACATCAAATTATTGCATTCGCGAAAATGACTTCCAAGTCAATATGAAAGGTATCTAAAATAAATTTAAAAAACTCTCAAGGAAATCAAGGTCCTAGCTTTTGACAACGAGATCAAATAGATCGCTTTTATGGTCAGTATCTGCTAATATATGACGTAATTTCATTCGTAAAACTGATTGACAAAGTAACGTAAATTGTGAAGTGTAGAACCAGTAAGTTCTAGCAGAAATTGGCTCTGACTTGAGAGAATGATGTCAAATGCAACATGTTTCTGCCCGTTGTCTGCTGATACACATAAGTATTGATTTTACGGAAGTGATTAATGCAATTCTAAAGGGATTATGAGTGCGGAAGAGGACGAGAACATCAATACCAGCGAAGCAAGGCCCTGGCTTGCGAGAATGAGGATAGAGGGACTGTGTTCCGAAAGAGGATCATTCGAAATAGCTATGTGCCAAATTTCATGCTTATAACCGAAAGTACACAATATAACTATGATGTACTGTTCGCGCATAGGGTTGTCGGACTCATTAAGTACTACATAGTCATTTATGTATTATAAAACCGTTTGCGCATAAAGTCAGTTTTGAGTATTATCAATGAGTCGATATAGCTAAAACATTGACAACGAGGTCAAATAGATCGCTTTAATGGTCAGTATCTGCTAATATATGACGTAATTTCATTCGTAAAACTTGATTGACAATGTAACGTAAATTGTGAAGTGTAGAACCAGTAAGTTCTAGCAGAAATGGGCTCTGACTTGAGAGAATGATGTCAAATGCAACATGTTTCTGCCCGTTGTCTGCTGATACACATAAGTATTGATTTTACGGAAGTGATTAATGCAATTCTAAAGGGATTATGAGTGCGGAAGAGGACGAGAACATCAATACCAGCGAAGCAAGGCCCTGGCTTGCGAGAATGAGGATAGAGGGACTGGTTCCGAAAGAGGATCATTCGAAATAGCTATGTGCCAAATTTCATGCTTGTAACCGAAAGTACACAATATAACTATGA
This sequence comes from Hanleya hanleyi, assembly GCA_036873755.1. Lineage (NCBI taxonomy): Eukaryota > Metazoa > Mollusca > Polyplacophora > Lepidopleurida > Hanleyidae > Hanleya > Hanleya hanleyi. Next base: position 158,861 of record JAVTVY010053609.1, read on the forward strand.
TGTACTGTTCGCGCATAGGGTTGTCGGACTCATTAAATAGTACATAGTCATTTATGTATTATAAAACCGTTTGCGCATAAAGTCAGTTTTGAGTATTATCAATGAGTCGGTATAGCTAAGACATTAAGTGCAAGTCCAGGGATTGGAGGGTCATTGTTTCGATTCCCACAGAGGGTTAAGTTATTCTTCCTTTCAAAACATATTTCCATATATGCGAATTGCTTGCATGGGGGTAAAGTTAAACATCTTTATTCGGTGAAAGTTGCTGAGTTGTTCCGCTTACTTCTGAAACGTAATTGTTGCGTTTGTTTTTATGATGCATGATCTATAATTTGATACCAAGTATTATTCAATGTTAATCATAATGATAATGCGTTACTTGTTATGCTTCTTCGCCAATTTGTGTTTTATCTAGATTGGGTAGATAAAATGATTACTAGAAGTAGTGAACTTATTTTTCTACTTTCTAAGACAGTCGCCTGGGACTGTATGCAAATTAGCTGAACCACCGACAAGGTTGCGGCTCATCTTCTTTGGTATATAAGAAATCCAAGGATCTTAAATTGTGTATACATCTGCATACTGTTCAATGAAAATGGTAATATCTGAAGACAGTGACTGATGTGACGACCGACAGCTTTAAAGCGACTGACGTAAGAGAATTGAAGTCTGAACGGAAATCACGAAGCAATAATTCATTCCACCGAATATAGTTGCAAATGAATTCAAACGCGCTTGAATGCAGTGTTGTCATGTGAGATTGGAGGTTGAAAAGAAAAGTGTGGCAGAGATCACACTCTCTTAGCGCATGCGCATTTAAAAAAGTCACAAGAACAACAAGAACAACAAGAACAACAACAACGCGAGCCTCCCGTAGACCTGCGTGCCGCAGGTAAAAACACATGTGCGTTAATGCGAAGTCTGAGTTTTTGGAACCAGGCATCAGAAAACTCGGGGCTTCATTCCCAGCATGCAAGAAAATTTCTCTGATTTTCAGATGACAGTATCCAAATATCCAGATACCAAAAAATATCCAGATACTCATGTCCAAAAAATCCTGTGTGCTTGAGCATACTAGTTTTGGCTGGGCACATGTAACCCTCATGTGGGATGCAAACCTCAGTGGTTCTCAGTTGAAGCTCAGGTGGCCGAGTGGCTCCGAGTGGTTTAGAGCATTGCATAACTGTTGGCGATTTGGTGCCATGCTGGTAGTCTAAGGTAAAAGGCTGGATCACACATCCTATATCAGTATTTGTTTTTTACTAAAAAAATGTCTTCCAAAAAGTGAGTGGAGATTAATCCACTTCCTACATGGCATTCAGCATGTTAAGATGGCTTTACAAAGCACAATATTGAGTGCCATGTCGCTGTGTTCTTAAAGAGGTGGTAGCGTCATTTAAAAAATATTCAGCGAATAACATATTTAGATAAAAGTTATTTAGTAGAGTAAAGAGAGGAGATGACGTTGTGTGTCTATTCCTTTTCATTAAGGCCGACTGGAGCTTTGGTGTGCAGCTGGTAAATCCAGTGGACTTCGCGTTGCCGACGCGAAGTGGTGCTGGAATCTAATGACGGATCTGTCTTCAGTACTTCAATAATCTGGTAACTGATGTTGTTGACAGAGTGTCCCGGGGACCAGAAGTGTCTTGGTGCCGGATTGTCACGACGGTTCCGTGTGTCGTTGAAGTGTTCACGGATCCGTTCGTGGAATGTGCGTTTAGTTTCTCCAACATATTGTTTGGAGCACTTGGTGCACGTGGTGGGATGTCAAAGACATGGATGCATTGAGTAGGATGGATTCCCACTCACGCATAAAGTTCTCATCGTTGAGTCCAATTTGTGGTTTGCACTGGAGACGCAGGCCGATTGGAGGCCTGTTCTTGTCCAAACAGTGCTGTAGGAAAAAGGCATGTGCTGTGTGGCGTTCAGTCCTACAGAGGATATTCCTAGTGAGGCGGTAGGTGCCCATCACTTGGTGCGGGATGCGGGGGCTTCCCTTGCAGGCATCTTGTTGTTGTCCACTGGTGCTGGGCTCCTCATCAATCCTCATGCGTTTTCGTACCTGTAGATCGTCCGTATGGCGGAGGTCTACAACGGAGGTCACTGGAGTGATGAGATTGGTTTCATCGTCGGTGTTCAGATCTAGGTCTGCCAGTGAAATTGAAGTGCTGCTGCTCGCAGGAGTGGCTTTGTTGCTAGGTTGGGCCATGCTGTCTTCTAGTTTGGCTGGTGGAGTGAAGTGTAGTTCGGAGAGAGTATATCAACCAGAACAAGATGGCAACACGGGGTAAACTTGGGTGTGAACTTGGGTTTTTAGGCATTCACACCCAAGTTTACCCCGTGTTGCCATCTTGTTCTGGTTGATATACTCTCTCCGAACTAAAAGTTATTTAGTAGTCAAGATCAACTATGGTGAACGTTTTGCTGTGACCTCATTTTTTAATATCATGGGCATTGGAATCACACTTCCGACACTCTCTGAAAAACAGGACAGCACCTGCACTTGGCTCCAGTGCCTGAGATGACGTCACAAAACGCGCATTGGCATTCCGGGCGAGATGCTTTGCAACGTTATACTCGATCTTAGAATTTTTATTACACTACGACGGCTTCTAACATGATGTCATGGACACCTGGTCACGTTATCCGACGTCATCTCAGTCATTTCCCATTTTAATGTTGTTCACTAGACCGAATTGAAGAATCTGACAATATTGGTCTCTATAAGAAATACAACACTTCACGACTTGAAAATCTTTTGGCAGATGTTGCAAGTGATCATGCTGAGTTTACCCGAACAATTAAAATCACGCTAGTACCTCTTTAATGTCATTGTTTTGCAATATTACAATGTTATGTCACTCCAGCTTTTCTTGAAAACAACATGGAAAATTCAGAACGCAATGTGTTCCTGGGACCCACCAATTTTCATTGGAAATTTGGAACAAATATTTAAAAGTTTGAGGAATATGACATGACTTCAGGGATTCATAGAACTTCAAATTTTTACTACCCAATATAAAATATTGAGTTCTTTTTATGCTCAAATTGAGTTTTTCCAAGTTTTTACGGCCCACCCACAAGTTGATATTGAGTTTTTGAATGTTTTTACCACCCTACCAATTAAGATATGAACAAATAGTTTCTGTAGTACTAAGGTGAGCTATCTAATGTGATTTGGATAATGGTCATCTGAATGACAAAAAAAACACATGTTCTGTATTGTAACTTGCTCACTTATTTTAATAGATTTCAAGACCATGGCATATCACTGACAATTTTTCTCACGTATGACCCCCCCATCATGCCATCTCGATCATGCATGATGAGTGTCTTGATGTTAAAATATTCTACAAAAATACAACTTATAAACAGAGGTAAGACACGTACCAGGATCATCCCCTTGGACCTCGTGTTTGTAGCAACAACAACAGCGGTAAGAGATCACAAACTATCATAAACATTCAAAGATAATTATCATACAACGCTTGCAAGAGACGCTACAAAATCCTTACATCATCAGCGGATTTTCACGTAAGATGTAGCAGCTGTCAAGCAGAATGATGTCTTGAACTCGGACTTCTACTTTACGTCCATCGCATGGTCGAACCCGCATGGTCGCCGTCGAACTTCAGAACAAAGGAACTGTCAATAAATCCCGCCACCTCTCGTGGAGCTATATTTACCTCGGCCCCGGTAATTTCTTGATGCTCATTGGCTAACGAATTCTGATTATGCGAAGTCATTGAATCGGCCATTCCCAGTCCCGAAAATTATTCTCCGAAACCGTATTTTTTGCTTCCCGTCGAGTATCGATAGTAACTGAGAGCCTATGGTGAGGTATAATCGGCAAGAACTCACGGAGACGGAAATTATTTCTAGAACTGGAAATCCCCAAACGTTCGAAGACAAATTGTCGAAGGATCGGCGATGATTTTCACATCACTGAAATAATTTGCACCATTTCGAGTATTGAGTTTTAGTCAAAAACATTGAGTATTTCTTGTCCAAAACGTACACTTTTGAGTTTTTTGCTGTCTATATTCAGTTTTTGACATTTTCTTACTACCGTTTAACGGTAGTAAGAATGGACGTCTATGAATCCCTGGACTTATACACATTCAATAGCAACCAAGATTTCCACGCAAGGGAATTGCATTCAAGGCTAAGTTATTTCTGCCCTCTACTGTAGGGTTAACATGTATGCAAACTTTGAATCCAAAGGGAACAAGACAACTTCCAGACATTTTAAAACAAAATGTGGGTGTAGAATTCAACTTTCTTTTGCCATTATGCCAAAATTGTGCATACGCAAAGTTCTTCAATACACATTAATCTTGGAGTCTTCAAAACCAACCTGCCAATGACATCAAATGTATTACTGAAGGAAACTACTGTACATTCTGTCCCCCTCCCCCCTCATCACACCCAGCACCAGCTGTCTCCCTAAAAAATCTAAAGTCATTCATACTTGTACACCTCAATTAGCCACAGCAGTCAGCACTTATTAACATTATGTTAAATGGGTAATATTTTAATGCCACAATAACTGCTGCAGCAGGAATCCTAATTGTGGGGGCTGCCTGTATACAAACTGATCCAATTAATAACCTACATATGGCTATATTGTATTAAACAAATAAGCATGATATTTACTTACAATAAAACCAAGTGAGATCAGTATGAAAGCGAAGCACATTTTATACACTCAAGATTCATGTATACATGTATCTACAATGTGAATGTACATGTACACACACCCATTAACAGGATTAAACATTCCTGATAAGTCAACTAAGTGATTGCTTGAACCAGTCCAACTAAAGGCTTTGTCAATAGTCATACATGTATATGTAGATATACACATGTAGGAATGGAGCCAGGATCATTATACATCCATGTACATGAATATCTTGTGTTCCTATAACGAGTGGGAAGTAAGACAAGCTAACGAGACAGAACATGCAGTCTGAGCGCTATAAAAATGTGTACGATGTACTGCGTAACTGAGAGAACCATGAATACATAATAAACTGCCAAGTGAAAAAGAAGAGGAGTTTCGTCACCTGTGCCCCGATGCATGCAAGGAAGCGAAGATCATCCATCTCCGAAACTCCAGTCGCTGGCGTTTGGAAATTAGACTCACTCAGATCTCTCCGGAGTCTCTCTCAGAAGCTCAAAGGATTCAGTTGCAGTATGGAGACGTGTCGGATTAGTTTGACTCCTATGTCTGTATGCCCGTCGTTGACATCAGCATCCGTTTATATAACCTTCACTGCAGTACATCCGGTCAATCCGGACTTGACCTGTCAGGGGTGCTCAGCTTCAAGATGAATTGTCTAGACTTTCCAGTACATGTACAATCCTGAAGAAATTCAATCACAATGTCCAGTGGCATAGGGGCGTAATATTCATATAAATATCAACAATAGATGGGGATTTTGTTGCCCAGGAAGACGAAAACGTTAGAAGATGCCCCTCATAGAAATATATACCGCCTTTAGGTATCAGGTGTCAGATATGATGGCGTGAAAACCAGCACTTATCACCCACTGTCACGCTTCGCCCGAGAACAGATAGACGCAGTGTTAATTTAGTTTTACACAGGAAAGTCGGCGTAACAGCCAGTTAACTTATGTATCAGGTAAATCGGCAACTGGATTGGCCTTGCAAGGATAAGAACCCATCAGGGAATCTGAACCTTTGCTCACCCGACACACTAAATGAGCTGTAGCCATCAATCACTTCCCGTTACTGTCCGATAAATTTCTCGATGTGGCCATATCTTACAGAGTCCGTCAAAAAACATTACAGGCTTCGGCCGCGACGCTGTCAAATAGGAATTAGCTTCTCATACAATGTATATGTCCAGGGTGGACTTATTTCACACAACGATTTTGCCTGAGAAAAGTAATAAACTCACATCCCGCTAAGCTTTCATTATCACCATAATCCAGTCCAACATGATCCTCTCGGTAAATTGAGTGAATTGTTGGGTAATGCTTCGAGCAGCCAAACTGCCTGATACTCCGAAAGATAGTAAACCCTTGACTTAGTTTTTCGCTATATACATGTATATAATCCAGATAAAATGCTTAGTATGTCCTTGATGTAAACGCAGTCATTTGTAGCTCATTGTTCTCCACATTACACAATGTTAAGCGTTTTTTCATTATAATGTTCTGGCAGCATTCAATCTGGAGGATGGTGGAATCCCTGCTAATACCTCGACTTGGATGAGAACAGAAATCGCCGCCAGAGGGGAGATACAGATCTGTCTAAGATGAGATGCTTTTTGGGAGCCAGTCTCCACATACATGAATGGTCTACATGTACAGATCGAGTTTAATGTCTACCGATACAGGTTTATCATCCAGAAAACGTTGTGCCGTCTCGCAATGGCCAAATTTACGTAAAAGCCATTCCACGATAGGCAGCTGGACCGAAATCTGCCAAGGTTATAAAACACAGATGGAATTTCTTCGGAAAATAGTGCTTGAAACGACCATTATCTCCACTGATCACTTCTGTGTAGCCTTAATTAAAGCCGCTTTCCTGCGCCAAATTCCTTTTCTCGGATATCTTCTTTTTTTTTCTTGGCCAGCAGCATCAGAAGATGTTGAAATCACACAGAATGTCTGAAGTACATGAGATAGATAAGCACAGAGACAATTTCAAATCGGCGTCCAAAGTTCAGCTGTGGATCCCGCTTCTGAAAGCTCTTTTATCTGCCTTTACGTAAATCCTCTTAGCCGTGTTCATAGTCTTGATGGTGGCATTGGTCCGACAATATTTAAATTGCATATATTCCGCTATCTGCTGATAAAATCCATTTGCACCGATTCCCCAGTTCAAATTTGACTGCCATGACGGCTTTGGAAACATGAAACTTCGAGCTCTTGAAATCTGGCCTGAGAAGACCTTTTACTTCCACATGTCCACGTGTGTCAGAAATTCGGTAAAAAGCCTTTGGAGGAGAATTTGTCAGGAGAAGGGGTTGAATCCATACTACAAATATGTCCGACAATGCTGACGAGACTGTAAATATACCTTCATGCCGCTCTCGGTTATTCGCGAGTCAACACAGAGCTCCTTTAATTAAAATAAAATAAACACTCTAACACTAGGGAATATTTGGAGGAAGACATACGACGGAGTCAAGATTACACAATCTCCAGGAACTGAAACCATCGTAATTAACCAGATACCATCCGAGCTCATGCAGAAACCACTAAAATGATGCTTGATGCTGTAATTTTATTCTAAACGGTGCTTAATTGTAGATTTATAGCACCATTATGCATAATAGCCTTGACACAAGAAGTGACGAATGCCAGGAACTGAAGCCTTTGCAACAGACCAGAGCACACACTTCCGATCTGCTGTTATATCACTCTATCATGTCTATTTACATGTACGTGTAGTCAGAGGTACGTGTAAACTAAGGAGTATATATATTCAACATCATTTATTTATTCATTTATAGACCTTCCATACCATTAGCTTCATATATGTACAATAATATATGCCAGCTGTTAACATGATAAATCCATTGTATAATTCTTTGACATTTTACCATATCTAGTTTAAATGCCAGAAGGCTTTTGATTCTCTCATGCATGGGTGTCTAATTTTAGCAGGAAGGCGTGCACTTCAGCAGGCGACGAACAGTTGGAGTCACAGATGAAAGCCAAGGAATAGTATATAAATAAGCTTTAGGATGAAAATAGTCGATAACGTCTCTTAAGTTATTGCATCAAAATCAGATATTTTCATTTATTTTTCATTCAAAGGGTACATCATGCACAGGAAGGAAGACACACAAATCATCCCATGTGAAATTGGCTGCATTACATATACATGGTATGATGTATCAAGTTTTCTCAATCGTCTTATTATAAATATGTATTTCTTTGTTAATTGGCCAGATCTAGATTACTTCATTAGGATGTCCTATATAATGAATGAAGGGGCGATGTGACCTGCAAGACAAATGCAGTACCATGCCAGGAATCCAATACTACTATAATGTACTTCTGATCAATTCACCCGTAACACACATCAGACCATGTATGAAAACTTTGAGTTAACTAGCCTACAAGTACATGTACATGTACATCGAAGAGCATAAAAAAAGTCCCTTGATAATAATGCCTGCAGAGTCAAAATGAAGCCGTATCTGAAAACCCCTCTGCTCTGGGGTAACTCTTTCAAGGCTTGACTAACTTACGCCAGGCATGACAAACCAATCATGTTTGGTGCTACAGATTGACAGTCTTGAAATAGGTTATTGTAATTGGTTGAATGATAAATTATATGTGTTGTAAAGTACACGTTTGTCCAGACTGGTTTATATTTCGATAGGATTTTGGATCGACCAGATAAGTAAGTACACCAAATATGAAGTCATCGTCGTAATGATTTGACAGATGTATCTCTCTGTATTTCTGCAAATACTGCTACAAACTCATTCCAGTGAAATGTATATTACATCCACCATAACTGGCGCTGCTGCTGTGGGGGCCATGTACCTCTATGGTCGATTTTTGTTTTGGTCGATGATATCTCATATCATTGATGGAGAGTATGATTTGAAAATGGAGATATCACTGATGAGCTTAACATAATCTAATACAGCGGATGGCACCCATATTGGATTATGCACATCCATAAAACATAATACAAACTGTCCTCTCACCAATGTCCATGCACTCCCCAAGTTTGAAGTAGATTGGTTGAATCATTCTAGAGTTATTGTCCAGACAAGATCTACATGCTGAAAATGTAAGATGACTGATGGTGGCCATCTTGGATTACACAGGTAACTGAAAAGCAATGACAACTGTCCTCTCACCGATGTCAAGCCATACTGCAAGTTTGAAGTCGATCAGTTGAATTATTCTAGAGTTGTTGTCCAGACAAGATGCAAAGTCTGCTTAAAACGCAACATAATCCAATATCGCTGGTAGATGGCAGCCAAATTGGATTATGCTCGTTCATGAAACACAATTCTAACCGGGATCTCACCAAGGTCAAGGGACTTCCCAAGTTTGATCAGTTGAATCGTACTCCAGCTATTGTCCGGACAAGATCAAACTGCTTAAAACCCAATGAAATCCAGTATGGATGATGGTGGCCATATTGGATTAAGCAGGTCCTTGAAAAACAATCCTAATCCTCCTCTCAACAATGTCAAGGCACTCTCCAGGTATGAAGTAGATCAGTTGAATCGTTCTCGAGTTATTGTCCGGACAAGATCCAAATGCTTATAATCCAATATGGCTGACGGCGGCCATATTAGATTACGCACATTGCTGAAAAACAATCTCAACCGTCCTCTCACCAATGTCAAGGCACACCCCAAGTTTGAAGTTGATCAGTTAAATCATTCACAAGTTATTGTCCGTACAAGAAAATCTAAGATCCAACTGCTTATATTCCAATATGGCTGACGGTGGCCATATTGGATTATGCACATTGCTGAAAAACAATCCCAACCATCCTCTCATCGATGTCAAGGCACTCCCCAAGTTTCAAGTAGATCAGTTGAATCATACTCCAGTTATTGTCCGGACAAGATCCAACTGCTTATAATCAAATATGGCTGACGGTGGCCATATTAGATTACGCACATTGCTGAAAAACAGTTCCAATCGTCCTCTCACCAATGTTAAGGCACACCCCAAGTTTGAAGTTGATCGGTTAAATCGTTCACGAGTTATTGTCTGGACAAGAAAATCTAAGATCCAACTGCTCATAATCCAATATGGCTGACGGCGGCCATATTGGATTATGCACATTGCTGAAAAACAATCCCAATCGTCCTCTCACCGATGTCAAGGCACTCCCCAAGACGTTTGAAGTAGATCAGTTGAATCGTTCACGAGTTATTGTCCGGACAACAAAATCTAAGATTCAACTGCTTATAATCCAATATGGCTGACAGCGGCCATATTGGATTATGCACATTGCTGAAAAACAATCCCAACCGTCCTCTCGCCAATGTCAAGGCACACCCCAAGTTTGAAGTTGATCGGTTAAATCGTTCATGAGTTATTGTCCGGACAAGAAAATCTTACGAAATTACAGAATTACGGACATCGATGTTTCTAAGTCCCCCCCCGCCCTCCCCTACTAAGTAGCAGGGGACAATAAAAGATAACAAGAGCCCAAGGGGCTTCAATATATGCCCGTACATCTGGAATTACCCTTATCCAAATTTCAAAGTTGTTTAATGGCCTTGCTCTCAATTGGTAGCTAGCAAGAGTCCAGAATAAGGTCTACGATTTTATGCTTATGAGAATGTTGCATTTATCACATCTTATACTGAACATGGAGTTAAAATATAGAAGGAGAAACAACTCCGCCAGATCAAAGTGTTCAATGTACGATTCCGCCACAGCAGGGATTCGTCGGATTAGCCTGTGTGTACTTGGGGGATTAAAGCATGTTCGGCAGTTGTCGGATTCCCGCGCATGCGCCCCATCGACGTCATCAAAGCTATTATAAGTTGTGTGTATTGGAAAAGAAAAGCGAACAATTTTCATCCCACAGCACGTCGTATGGTCTCTTCTATAACACCCATATATGCCAATATGAGCTTTTTGTTGAAAAAAAATGGTCGATTTCTGAACCCGATTCCACCACATACAAATATGATCTGGAGATTTTTCTCCATGCCGTAGAACCAAGTCTTGTCTATTCCCCGTTTGAATTTCAAAGAAAAGCAAACGATTTTCACCCCACAGCACGTGGCATGGTCTCTTCTATAACACCCATATATGCCAATATGAGCTTTTTGTTGAAAAAAAATGGTCGATTTCTGAACCCGATTCCACCACATACAAATATGATCTGGAGACGCTTTTTTTCTCCATGCCGTAGAACCAAGTCTTGTCTATTCCCCGTTTGAATTTCAAAGAAAAGCAAACAATTTTCACCCCACAGCACGTGGTATGGTCTCTTCTATAACACCATATATGCCAATATGAGCTTTTTGTTGGAAAAAAATGGTCGATTTCTGAACCCGATTCCACCACATGCAAATATGATCTGGAGACGCTTTTTTTTCTCCATGCCGTAGAACCAAGTCTTGTCTATCCCCAGTTTGAATTTCAAAGAAAAGCAAACAATTTTCACCCCACAGCACGTGGTATGGTCTCTTCTATAACACCCATATATGCCAATATTAACGAGATTGTTTATTTTAGCATAATATGCTTACTTGATATCAAGCTTTTTAAGTTAGTATAAGCATGGAGTTAAATAAGTCTTATTTAACTCCATGGTATAACGTAATTAGAGTAAATTGAACTGTTGATATTCGTCAGCCTATATAATAGCTACCGACGCCCGTCAAGAACCCCATCGGGCCAAAAGTGATCTTTAATACACACGTACTGAAGATCAATTAGCGATTAGCACGCAGGGGGTAAAACGGCCTTGGCTGACTCATTAGTTAAGGATGTCCGCTGGTGGTTTTTGACTTTGGCAGCCATTTTGCCTGTTTTTCTATTGGGTTATCTCCCTTCCCTAGGTTAAGAGATGGGGATTTCCTTTAAAAACCTTCTAGCCGAGAATTTTGCACACCAACATCCATCCAATTTGCTAAATTTTGATAGACATTGTGATTATCTGCAAACAGTTAGAATATAAGAAAAAGTTAAATACTATTTATATGAATTTTTCATGAATATGCTTCAAAACTAGGGCTATTCCCTATGCTTTCTGGGTTATCAAATTGAGCATGAGTCAGTCCACTTAACGTTGCCTACAGCTAAAAATGCACACCAACCTATATTTTTTTCTTTGTTTTTCCTCATATTACACAATTATGAATGCAACAACACACATTATTCAAAAAGTTAATTACTTTGATTTACCACCAGCGGACATCCTTAATAGCTTTGAGGCAGCGCAAAAGCGAAAAAAGGCCAATCTAGTGTTTACAATATTGCATTTTATCCAAATTCAGGCTTCCGGTCCCTAAAATGGTAAAGACTGATATGTACTCTTTTATTTGATCTTGAACGCAAGCACAAAATGTGTCATTTTTGAAATGCGGAAATTCTGTTAATTCGGCAGTGAAAATGATGTATTTTCTGTTCGTGGCAAAATTGCCCATGTATTTTAAATGGGGTTTTTGAGAATTTTTCTATTGTTTGTTTTATTCGCTAGTGCAACCGGTCCCTCATGTGCTATTCGTTTCCCCATTCGCTGTACTTATACCAAGTTCCCTGCAAATTTTTGTCTTGTTGAGAAATGCAGAAATTGTAGAAAAACGATAAAATATACAAAACGACAGTATAATTCCAAAGTCCTGTAACTAAGCTATGAATGGCCATATTCTGATCAATGAAATATGCTCATATTCAGTATGATTTCAAATTGCCTAATATTTGTGTTGCGCATAATTAATGCATCGTTATTTTCACGTAGAACTACTGCGCATTTTTAATTTCAACTTCCGTTGATGTTTTTCTGCGGCGAATAGGAAACAACGACTCGGTCGGCGGAATCATACATTGAACATCAAACGGACAGATCGTGACTGACGGCCATTCAGAATACAATAGCTCTGCGGGCGACCTCACGGGTCAGCGACCCGCGGCTGGCGGAGTTGTTTCTCCTTCTATATTTTAACTCCATGTACTGAATGATACACTAAAATGGTCTTAACACTTGGTAACTCTGTGACCTCAAACAAGAGCCGAGAGCTCACATATCCCACACTGAAACCGACAATAGTCAAACACAAGAAAGTATTAGTTTTCCTTCAAACAGATTCCTTTCAGGTGAGAAAATTTTTCATGAAGAAAGAAAAATAAACTTTTGTTCTTGAGTTAATTAAACAGATATTAAGTTCATAAAGGACCCCTCTACCAGTTTAACTAGTTAATGCATTGTTTTTATTTCACAACAGTTTAATGAATGTAGCTGTTTCTTACATGTATCAAACAGGGGAGACAACTTCACAGGACAAATACCATAAACATGTAGGGGAGACAACTCTGAATATTCCAACCTAACAAGTATAGTCAGTTAAACTGGATTCAACTTTGGGGGACTGTGACCTTGATCTCAAAATGTATAGGGTTCCTCTTTGCAATGCGAGTATACCCGAAGACTGGTACCAATTTATATCTTGGAACTAGAGATTTCGCACGGACAACAAATGTTGATGGATGGATAGACGAATAGAACTCACCATCACATTACATCACCTCATCTTCGACAGGCATATGAAAATGTGACTTTTAATAATTTCCTGATTTTGGGGTCACCTTGACCTAAATTTTGATACACGACTTATCATGTCCCCCTACTATATCTACTGACTCAAAAAAATTATTTTTAATGACTTCTTGATTTTGAGATCACATTGACCTTGACCTAAATTGACCTTTTTTACCTCCTATTGAATTCACTCACAAAAAATTAGCAATATTCAATAATTTCCGGATTTTTTGGCCACTGACCTTTGACCTCTGACCTACAATTGGTATGCAACACATCGTCCTCCACAAGGGAATCCACTCCAAAAATTGGAACTGTTGATAGAAAACTGTCAATGATCAATGATTTCATGATTTTTAGGCCACAGTGACCTTTGACCTCTAACCTCGACATCAACTTCGGTACGTGACACATCGTCTCCACCTAGTGTAGCCACTACTGTGGATAGAAAACGGTTACGGATATAGGCCGGACACAGGAGACAGACAGACGGACAGAAACCGCCATCACATAAATACATGTACATACGCTTTTTTGGTGGGTGTATATAAAGTCATTCAAAGAAATTTAGAGGTCGGATTTATAATTACTTGCCAAAGCAAACATGTACATGTAGATTCACACGCAGTCAATTTTTTAATACATGTAACAGGCGGCTTGCATAATTTTGAGCCACAAGATAAACCAAAAGTGCTAGCTCTGAAAGTTGATTGGTTTACTGGAAAACAAAATGATTATAATTAGAATGATTGCAGGTATACATGTATATTATTTGAAAAACTTTTTTTTGCATCATCGCGGGGGATGGTAAATGTACTCACCCCATTCATTGACAGAGAGTTTTCAGTAGCGTGGTAAATGTGATTGCCTGATAAATGTGTTTGCACATGACAAACATGCTCCTTTTATGACTTAATTATTACTTAATAATTACTTATTAATATGTTTATCATTTCATACATTATTCCTTAATTTAATCATATAGTCTTGGCTATTCTTAGCTCAGTAATATCGGCCTAAGTGCCATTGTTTCATATTTAATTGTAACACCGAGAATAAATAAAAATACAGAGTGTGGCCACACTATAATCACTGGCACATACATGTATGTACCAGTGATTCTGATAAAGGCGAGTACAATGGTGTCCCCCAAATTAACAAATTTATTATTTCAACTCTTTTATAATGCAGAAAATCTATTTGTCCCCCAATAACAGCATTATAGAGAGGTTAGACTGGAATTTAATTGAACTGAGACAAGTATAAAGGGTCCCAATAATGCCTGGACTTTGATTGGAGCCAACCTGTATCAGCTCTCAAAAAGATTATTTCTACATGTATATTGCCCCATTGACAAGGCCATATGATGTCCCAGTCCAGTGATGATGCCATTCGATGCCTTGAACAAATGAATTAGTTTCACTTCTTAATATCTATTCCAAGTATGTGTACATGTAATATTAAACATACAGTCTTGAGTAGAGTACCATAGTAAGCACATATTGATGTTGGCAATACACAAGATTGACTGATTGAATATGGTTCAACATTGCTTTCAACAATATTTCAGTCATATCACGGCGTCTAGGTCCTATTCCTTTACACACCCAAGAACCTCCCAAGTAGGGTCCTATTACTTTTTAGAACATTTAGGGTCATGGAATCTGGAAAAAATCATCAAAAAGCTGACAATGCACATCTACAATATACTTGGAATCTTCCATGGAAGTTTCCCATCAACGAGTAGAGCTCTGAGATATCATTTGGACAAGCATATATTCATATTGATTACCTCTGGGGAAAATCGTGGAAACAGGTAAAAACCTAACAGTACACGTCTGCAATGTACTAATCATCTCTCATGTAAACTTCAAAGTTTTGCATCAAATACTAGCCGAGATACAAGTATCATCCAGACAAGCAAAAATTCATACTGATGATAAAGGGTCATAACTCCGCAGGAAATCTTTAGAATGAGCAAAAAAGTGCATATCTACAAAGAATAATGAAATTTTGAAATGTTGAAAGCAGTGAAACTCTCCATATTAGCTGTATCATGTGACCCACTGTAGGATGTGATGTCAAAAATTAATTATGAATTTAATAAGTTTATAAATCAAGAGAAATGTACATGTACACTGGTCCAATTTCAATACATTTCTGCCATAGAGTAGAAACCTGTAACTAATGCAGTATCATATATTCTGGAATCTTGACAGGCATTCCAGGGATTTAGGTCTCCCTAATTTGGGTACAATCTACTTTTTTCATATTTATTTACTTTTTTAGTTTGGGCACAAAGTTTAATGCAGCAATATGAGTGCAATTTAAATGATCTCTCCATGCAGATAAGTCCCAATGTCTTTGACTTTGCGTTGTAACCTATATCACCCTGACATATTGAATGATATTGAGTGATTGACTAGATTATGGGAGAGTTTATCCAAGTAGATAACTGTCAACATGTCCTCACCATATCCAGGATACAGGAAGTGCCATACACCGATTAAAGACATGTTAGGGACCATCTGACAATCTCAGCTACAGAGCTACCATTCTCAGAACCTATACATCTTGGTAACTCAAGCGACAACTCAAGTCTTTATATACAATGTACACCTGTGAAAAAATAAAGCACTGCCCATTCCAAATTGACAATTCTCTTATTTCACTCGCGGGACAACTTGGGTTGCAGAGCGACAGCTAGGAACCCCGCAATGCAGACAAGAATTGACCCAAGCGCTCCATGAGGAATGGGACAGTATATTCCACAGATCAGGTGGTTGATTACCAGTACGAGGAGACTCATCAAGAACGTTGTTCACGTAAGAGGTACACTAGATACTGACGGTACTACAGCATGGAAGTGCACAGAACGATTGGTACTAACTTTGTGATCATCTACATCATTTTATCTCACCATGGATATGCTGGAGTTGACATACTTACTTCATCCATGAATTACCCCATGTTCATTGTCTTGTCATGCTTATAAAGTTCTGATTAATGGCAAACTGTGTTTTTTTTGTCTTAAAAAAGACTGGCATTGTATGTTGGTTTAGTAGCGGTCCAGGTACGCACGGTCTTATCGTGCTATTCACAACTGTGCTTGCTGATAAAATAGGGTTGAACTTGTGCTTAACTTTTGCACTGATGTATATAGTTAAATTTATAGTCACCAGGTCAAACACTTGCAAAAACTTTGCTACATTTATAACAGGTCCATCACCAAGGGGTTTCTATCAGGGTGCTCGGTCTGTCGGCCACTTCACCAAGGGGTTTCTATCAGGGTGCTCGGTCTGTCGGCCACTTTTAACCTAGATGATATGGATCTATGCATCTGTGATATGAATTTGGAAAGCTTGAATACAAGAGATTGTTGAAAGGATGAATGATTCATTTACAACTAGGGTACATGTTCAATCGAACATTGTTCATGTTCATGTTCCTTCATCAGCTGTATTAGAATGGACCTGTGTGTACTGTATTGGAACAGTTCCTACAATAGTTCTAAAATGTTTTATAATGGGAGGACCCATGCTTAAAGTTCTATTCATATGGTTCCTATCTCAACGGTGAATCACATTATATTGTCAGCAAAACTTTTAAATACTTTAGTGTATATCAAAGCCTGCGATGAAGAACAGCCATTTCTTCTTACGGTAATTCCCCTAATAATTCGATCACCGGAAGTGATATTCCAGGTGATAATACGAAGCTGCGCATCTGAAAACCCCTCGGCTCTGGGCGCCAGCCATTCATAATGCATTCAATTTGAAGCAAGACTTCAGGAACACCAAGCAGTCAAGTGACAAATATACAGATTATGAAAAAATTTGCCATTAGAAATGGCCTCTAAGGTTTATGTCCAATCAGAGAAGTCGGTATTCATTACATAAGTCTGTTGATGCATCGATGATGTATATCAAATATTGTCATAGAGCATTTGAAAATTATCAGAGATAGAGATCATTAATGATTTCGCAGAAATTAAAGATGGCCGCCCATCCTTCCCACCACTCAGAGAAACTGATGTGGTTATTCATTGCAAGTGTCTTGATACATGGATGCTGTATACCAAGTTTCATATAGAACACTGAAATGGTATCAAAGATATACATCATCAAAGATTTTGCATAAATTAAAGATGGCCACCAAGGTTTCCGCCCAATCAGAAACACCAGAACTGCCATTTATCGTAAGTCTATTGATGCATCGATGATATATGCCAAATTTTACATCGAGCACTCGAACGCTATCAGAGATAGAGATCATTAATGATTTCGCATAAATTAAAGATGGCCGCCCATCCTTCCTGCCACTCAGAGGAACTGATGTGGTTATACATTGCAGGTCTCTTGATACATCGATGCTGTATACCAAGTTTCGTATAGAACACTTGAATGGTATCAAAGATATATATCATTAAAGATTTTGCATAAATTAAAGATGGCCGCCAAGGTTTCCACCGAATCAGGGAAACTGGTTTGGTCATTCCTTTGAAGTTTCTTGATGCATCGATGATCTATACCAAGTTCACACACGGAACAGTGAAATGGTACCTAAGATACACAAGATTAATGATTTCGCATAAATTAAATATGGCCGCCAAAGTTTCCAACCAATCAGGTCCAGATTCAATAGGGTTCTGGGTCATGAGCATATGGATGTGCAGTGCAAGTTTGGTGTGCCTAGGGTAAGTCGTTCTAAAGATATCTTGGTAACGAGAAAGCTGTGATGGTTTCGCATAAATTAAAGATGGCCGCCAAAGTTTCCAACCAATCAGGTCCAGATTCAATAGGGTTCTGCGTCACGCGCATATGGATGTGCACTGCAAGTTTGGTGTGCCTAGGGTAAGTCGTTCTGAAGATATCTTGGTAACGAGAAAGGTGTGACGGACGGACGGACGGCAAGACAGACGGACGGACGTACATGACGACGACAATACCCTTTGGCCAAATTTTGGCCGAGGGGTAAAAAAGAGGGGTGATCGATTTATTGCAAATCATTGAAAGTGACAAATCCCGAAAAATGCGGGTGATCGAATTGTAAGTTTTAGTAATTTGTGTGATGTTGTTGTTGTTGCCGTAACCCACTGTTTCTTCCAAACGCGGCTCCAAAAGATAAATTATAGTAAATATTATTATGATAGCTGGATAATTGTCTTGATTGGCCTGCACCCACGATTTTTCGGAAACTTGGATGGATGGATGGATGTACTTGGGCACTCCATCGCACCGCGATGGGCACAGGTCGTGCGAACACGCCGTGCAACCCGTTTCCCCCAACCCGCCCTACACATGATCCCTCGTAACAGTGTCACATAGACACTGTTTAATCCCCACATTCCTATCAAACAATATACCTTCTCTTAATTCCCATAACTACAGAGGTATCACACAATATTTTCATCTGTCAAGCCCCCTCACTCTCTCTTCTCGGACCAATTCTTAGTGGCAACTTTGATTAATTATCACCATGGACACTCATAATTAAATCTCCCAATAGCCACTCATCCTCCCCATTCACTCAACATTTGATATATCACCCATCAAATTTCTCTCCAACCCACTTTCCTTAATAATTGTTTCTGCCCCCAACACCCTAGTAATCCTCGTCCTTGTGTCCTAAATTTTGAAGTATCCTTAGTATTGTTCCCCGTCCCCGTCATTTTGCCTATTTCCCGAAATCATAAATCCAGTGCCATGTAAATATCACCCAGTATTTTATATCTTCCTCAATGCAATATCCCACTATTTTTCCCTTATACAGAGTATCCCGTGCAACGCATTCCCCCACACCGCCCTACACATGCTCCCTCATACCAATGACGCATAGCCATCGGTAATTACCCATTATATCTTCTTTACATCTGTATCCATATCATCTAACCTTGATCAGGTCCCCAGTCTTACCTCTATTTCTCTTAATCATCTCTATATATTCACCAATTATTTCACCCATTTCTCTTCATTTTCCCCAATAAAATACCCCAATATTTCCCGTCATTTTGCCTATTTCCCCGAGATCATAAATCCAGTGCCATGTAAATATCACCCTGTATTTCTCATTTTCCTCAATGCAATATCCCACTATTTTCGCTTTACTTATGATTGGATATGTAACGCTTTTATCGATAAATCGTCAGTTCACGAGTTACACTATACTCGCGCATGTTGTCAGACTGCCTCTTAATGTTAGGCCTACGTGCGTCCTCGATTTAGGTCATCTCGGTCATGAATGGAAACGTGTTCTAAGTAAAATACAGAAGACGTGTGGTGTATCGACGCAAAACTTTACTACATGCCATCAAATCATACAATACTTTTCACAAAATATCAGAGATACATGCAATATTCGGTTCAGAATAGTTGTTTTGTCATACTGGTAGCCGCAAAAGTTTTTGGAGTTTTTTTCTCAGCATGGCGGAAAATGTATACACATGGGACTCATAATTTTATCCTAACTTGATCGCGTCGGGGGAAATATACACGTTGATCCCACGGTTTTCTACACACGACACTTTATGGAATGCTTGTTAAGTTTCCTTCGTTGTATATCAAATAAAACACCTTGACCTATTCCCTTAATTGGTCAATACGGTGAATATTATTTGAGAGAATGCTACTTGGTTATAATTTGTAGCCGGACACACTTGTAATCAACGAAATTTGCTCTGTATAACAAAATCGTGAATAACGATATGCATTGACACAGAAATAAAACACTAAAGGTTCAGTTTTTGTTATTGCGAATTCTCCAAATGATAGAACTATGATCATAATTCACTTCCTGGGTTCTCATTAGCAGGAGGTTGGATGCGAAAATGCCCGTCTACTTGCCATGCACCTACTGGATCATTTCTGGGACGAATATCATCCCAGATCATTAGAACATAATTTATGGGCAATTTAAGTGGTATTTCCGATGTCTGTCATTTTCTTTAATAAACAGATGATATGGAAGGATAAATATTACAAGTTTTCCTCTACTTGTCCCTATGAGGGCTTCCGCGTTGTAGTACTTTGTGGGCAACTCGTATGTCGAGGGAGCCATTATTTCATTTCTTCAGATTTGCAAGATCTCTCCCATACGTTTTGACTGCAAAAAGGGAGTCGTTGAGTATTTCATTTGAGCTATGGGGAGACGTCAATAGACACGAATGCTGGTCCCCCTCTGAATATCCCCCATTGAGCCTCTTTGTGCACACAGTCTCTGTTGAAATCTGTTCATCCCAGTTGATCCCCGCTGTGATAATAGTTTGTGTGAACGGGACAAATGTATTGCTTTGTTTCATTTCAGCAACAATGTGATGGAGTGTTATTTTCTTTTAGACGTCACTTCATTAATTCATTGAAGTGAATATAGCCTTCTGACAATGACGTGAAAACCATTCAGAATATTGGGGCTCTTCAATTTGTATACAAGAGTTTAGACTGGGCCATTATCAACAAAATTCATCATAGCTTTGAAATGAGACAAGCCAGCCTGTCAATTAAGGGTTGTACAATCAAACCTGGCCCCACATTCTGCCTTGTTTGGCATATTGTAAACAATTTGGGCTAACCCTAGCTCTGGGTAATTTGAATAATAATGGACATGCCTGGAATGTGGTTTCGTGTAGTCTTAAATGTCACGGTCTCAATCCAAGATCAAAGAACTTCCTTTTTTTCTCACTTGGCTGGAACTCTCAACTTGAGTTTTGGCCTTGTGCCAGACAACATAAACTGGACACTTCCAAGTCGATTTGTCCAAGTCAGAATAATAGGTATGTCAGGGCAACGATTTGGTGTAAGACTCACGAAATATAATTGACAAAGATTCTGCTACAGGTTGTATTGTCAGTCTTTTGTCCAGGATATTACCTTTTCAATGGTGGGTCTTACACCAAAGCCTTGCCGATGTCAGCTTCACCTTTATAGTAATATTGCCAGCCGTCTCAGAAAATCACTGGTAATTCAGACCCTATTTACATATTAATGGGCAAGTCGCTCATCTGGGGTGAAGAAGGGGTTTATCTTTGCTTGGCTTCACCAACTGCATGGGAAATTGCCAGCTAAAAGGGGTTCAAATGGGAACTTCTGAAAAGTCAAAGTCGCTGATAACCTGGCTCGTCGAGTCTAAAAGTACAGATGTACAAAGCCCAGCGGAACAAAGATCACCGTTTTGGTATATCGTGAACTTAGTGAATGAAGTTTATCATCGAAGGTGTAAATCATATCGCATGAACATCCCCGGTTCAGCAATCAATCAAGATTGTGATCCTAAGGTAGACTGAGGCAGCATAATCAGATATGTTGTTTAATCCACGGAATTATCCAAACAAAGCCGGGCAAACAACAATGGCATTTTGTGGAAAGAATCAGCAAGTGACCAGTTTTCAATACCAGTATTTGTGAAACCTAATCGGCATACAAGCGAGCTGTTTCAAATTGTATTCATGCAAGGTGTGATTCAATACAATGCAGCTAATTGGAGTTTGTGAATACTCGAGCATGAGCTGAATAACACTGTTATCAAACGCGATCTCTGTTTGACCACCTTCAGCAGGAGGCCTGTGAGGTAAACAACAGACTATTCCCCGTCATCCGGAAGTGCATTCGTCTTATTTTATCATGAAACCCCTTTATTATTTTTGGTCCTGTTAATTAATAAGTCCTTTTTCTAGGTCTAAAGTTGTTTGGCCTGCCATACGTCTTGGTAATGATGCTGTATATATGTTTCTATCATGTCTCGCACTGTATTTTTCCAGTGTCAATGATACGCGTCACCGGTAGGCACATTTGGCGGGTTATCTAATTATTACAAACGGGATCTTCTGAAAATCGGGGGTGATTGAATTATTACAACTTCCGATCGTATTTTTCTGCAAAAATCGGGGGTGATCGAATACCGATGGGGTGATCGATTTATTAGAGGAATTACCGTACCATTCTTCCCTGTATGCTGTTCTCTTTATTTTGTCATTATTTCCAGCAAATACAGAATCGATAATTTGAACAGCTCCCATTTTTATGATGGAAGAAACTGCCATTAGATGCAGTTCAAACTGATCAAAGCATACCAAGTATAGAGAACAAAACATTGTGAATCACTTGTTGTTGCTGTCAAAGTACATGTACTCAGAACCTTATTTCTTTGAGCTCTGTTGATTCTCTTTTCACATTTCGTCTTTATTGCAACAATAATTATTTGTTTGAGGAAAGCGAATCTCAAGGGTCGTAAGCTGAATTTATTACCACTAGTTTGTTCAAGCATTCATCTGGGGAGACAAGTGGATATTTTTCCTGATCCATCGCCAGGGTTTTCTGGTTGTGGTAACCAGAGGCTACTGGTAAGTTGTAGGACACTCAGGTTACCACATATTTCTATCCTGTTCTCCAGACTTCAATAAATGTGCTGTCTACATGCATACAAGTCCCAATGGAGTTCTACAGAAACAACAGTGCATCATGGGATACAGGTATCTCCCAGTTTTAAAGCATTTGATTGGTCAATTCAAATTTTTAAAACAAAATCTGGGATTTTCATTGGCCTCTGGAGAAAATTGGAAGAAAATCCAGTCAATCCTAGAGCTTCTGTAAATATCCCGTCACTTAAGTCATTCTCAAATATGATTGAAGAGGAATAAACGTGGTAAAGGTTGATTTAATTCTGGCGGATAATATTTTTAGATGAGTATCAAGGTTATTACAATTGTCTACAATAAAAGTTCCAGTGTACAGTTCCAGTGTTGTTTCCAGTGTACAAAAACCCCAGCAGTAATCACTACTTGTAAGAAGGGCTTTTCAAGGGGCATCTGTACATGTATTACTCTGAACCCATTAAGGGCTGACATGCAGGAAGATTGGCCGGGAGCAGCTTGTAGGCTTTGACAGGAGGAGTGACTGAGTTAATGGTGAAATGCAAAGGTTTTCAGATTTTCCTTTTTATATTCTTCGTGGGCTAGTTAATGATGGAAATATCAGCCTATGTATTTCGTTTGGTTTATTTGAAGTATTTTGTCTCCTAGTAGTGGTAGCCTTTGTAAAGTCCTTCAAAGTTTGTATCTCAAGCCCGGCCAATTTGAGAAATGAAATCCGCATCGCTTTATGTAGCTGCCCTTTTGTGAGGTCACATCAGACCACCTGGCCGAGCATCAATACTTGTAACGTTCAGACTCCGGGCGGCTGGTCTGACGTGACGGCACAATCAAGGAAAGATAAGCGATGACGTTTTGCAAATCTGAATTCAGCTGTGCTAGGAGTACCAGCTTTTAAAAAGATTCTGACAGACAAGATACTGGTATTTCTATCATTATTCAACCAATATATACCTATAAAAGGTTTTAATGTTACTTTTCAGTTATATCGCGATGAACCAACAAGGCACTCGCTCAAGTTGTGTTCCTGTTGCTTCCTGTTGCTGCAACATGAAACTAGACACTGGCCATCCACCCTATAAAACACCGAGGACAGCACACAAGATACAGACAGGACATTTACATTGGTGCAATAAAGACAAGTGATAGATATCACTTTATCAAGTTCCTGTGGTTTCTCAGCAAAATGCATTGAAGAAGCAGGAACCTGTGCACCCACCAATCACCCACTTGACATGAAGAAATTTCAGCTGAGTTTTCAACTGCTTTCATAGGTTCCATACCCATATTCATAACAAGCAGGTAAGCAAATTAACTAAACCAATTAACCTGTATGAGATAGTGAGCAGTAGGCAACTTCCAGATTACATTACCACCTATATACAGTGTTAAATGTTGTGCCCATAATAGGATGCGCCCAAATTAAAGAGCAAAACAAAAACAAAAAATCAAAAAAAAATTTAAATATTTTTTGTGCATGAAGAATCAATGTTCACTTATGTTCATGGAGATTCGTGATCAATTAGGCCTCATATTTGACACAAAGCCTACCTATATTGCCAGATTTCGAGGACTACGAATATTTTCACTATTTGGGCACATTTCCCTGCCTAAAAATTTTTGCCATGCTGAATTGAGGGACCCAAATTGGGTGATATAAAGCCCTGAACTTCCCTCAAATTTGAGGTGAGAAAGTACAGTACATGTACTTGTCAGACTGATACATGTATTGATGGATAGGTTTTCAATGAGTTCATCATACATTGTACACCTCAGACCATTTACACTATGGTACTTGCGTGGACACAATACATGTATGTAAATACCACAGAATAACCAGCCCCCGGCTACAGACAACACAGGAAGTCGAGCAGGTTAATTCAGGCACCATTTATAGCCGTTAAACGGAGATGGCCCCTGAAGGTTAACAAGCTTTAAGAAGCTGGCCTTATTGCTTGCAAAGAATTTGTTACAAATGGCTAGCCATTGGCTATACATGTAGGTACGTGGTACGGACCGTACCGTACAGGACACAGGGAGACTAAAGCTTTCTGATGGGAGGTCTCCAAGGGCCTGGTTATACCATTCCAAGTATAGAATTCAACAATCAATACGTGCAACTTAACGCCGCCGTGCTCCAAGCTAGCTTTACAGCGTAGTGGCTACAGTCGATGGTTCTGCAGTCTTGATGACCCAATACCTGGAGACCATGACTGCATTTATAGTATAGTATGGGCAGGATAGATCTGCAGATGGGGCGCGAGCGGGCGAGTGATCGAGAGAGAGAGAGAAAGTAAGCAATGAATTAATACAACGGGGCAATTCAGGATATTGCGGAGCTTGTATGTACACGTTCGTTCGTGTTGAGCAGAAATAAAAGTCCCGCTACTCCTGTTTTGAATCAGGCCCCGAGATGCCGGCCAACAGCCCGTGTTTAGCTCGGATGCTATTTAAAGAAGCTCGGCTCAGGCCTCAAAGCTCTACCTTTATTATGATTAAAAACTGGAACTGGAATACGGAATCCCGAACTGAAAACACAATGTAGATACACGATAGGCTGGCAGCGTAAACAAAGCTAACAGCATGCCCAGGTTCCAAGGCTTATTGATGCTGAAGAAACCTTAATCTGAATTCATGCCATACCTTTTCTTACAAGTCCACAAGTGTATGCATTTACAAGGTAAAGTAATCCCTCTGATCATTCAAACCTATCAAAATTCAATCACCCCCAATTTCGGGGACTACAATGTAAATTCAACCTGTGGTTCTAATAAATTTGAGCACCCACTAAAACCATTGAAATAACAAAGGAACAATGGATTATATGCGAGATTTTGAAGCATTTTGTCAACTTCCTGTTCTAATATATTTGATCGCCCCAGATTTTATGGTGGGAAATTTCACTTCCTGTGTCTGAATCATTAGAAGGATTACCATAGTGTTTTCGGGTCTACAATGGTGTCTTCATATTCATGAGCATGCTCAGGCCATAATATAGTTTGGTAAATGCTCTAATTATTTAATTGCTCCAAGGCCAAACAAAATAGTATGTGTTTATTGTTACATGCATTTTGAAAATAGGGTAGGTAGGTAGGCTTTTTTCATTTATTTACTCCAAAATTTTGTAGGGTGGGTAGACACATCACAAAAAAATTGCTCAAATTTTTTTTTTCACGTATGTAGGGTCAGTGTAAATTGTGGTCGAATATGCCATCAAATGTTCATCATGTTATCATCATAGATTAGGCCGGAAAATTATCTACGAATCAGCAAACCTTCACTGCATCAGGCGACGTCAGATGGAAGTAGATATCTGATTGGCTGAGGCACAACAGCTTGAGAGTGATCAAACTATCACAACGGAGGTCTTTCAGCATTCGATGGGTGTTTAAAAAGTTAAACCTGAAAAACAAGGACTCGCTCACGGAAACACTCAAATCGCAAAAAGATGGAAGATCAGCGCATTTTTACAAGATAGGGTCAGCTTCTTGAAATTAGGTCATACTAGGAACTGGCATAGGGCATTCCAAACAGTGTTGCATGGTGCGCTGAGTTGGAGCTCTTAAGAACTCCCTGGCATCTATTTTCGAACTCACCAAAGAAAGGATGGCATATATGGCTTGCCATACAATAGCACAGAGGGAATGGCTGGGAATGGCATCTGCCTTTCCAATTGGAACTCCTATCCAAGCTGATCAGAAACACTACACCGGGCATAGGGCATCCCATTTGGATAACCGGCATATGCCATTCCTATCAAGGAACTCATGCCCTAATTTGAAGGAGCTCCCGGACAGTAAAACACATTATTTTGTTTGGCTTAATAAATCAATCACTCCAAGAATTCAATCACTCTATTATGATTCTATAAGCCCCAGATTTTTGACCAGTCACTCTAATAAATTTCATTATGTCAAATTTTCATTCTAATTAATGTGATCATGCAAGCCTGCAAATAAGTTTGGGCGAGGAATTAATGAACTATTAGAGCCTTTAATGTTAATATGGTAAATATTACGATGATTAAAACACTGCAAGTGCAATATTGCCAACCAAGTAACAATTTATAGGGTGATCAAATTTATTAGAATGAGAATATGTGACATGGGGCGTCACTAGGATTTCAAAAGGGGGGGGGGGGGCGATAATGTTTTCAATGTCCAAGGGCGGATCTAGCGAAAAGGGGGGCGGGAGCTATCACAGCCCAATAGGCGAGGGTTCAGGGACTGCCTAGGCCCCGGAACTGGCGGAAGCTCCAGGGTACTAGATTGCCGGGGATGCGGCTAAGCGTTTTCCCGGGTATAAATCTGAACATCATGTATGCAGATTTATGATTTTATTTTCACCTCTGTTTCGCATTTGATAAGCACACATCGATGTTGAAAAAAATCACACCTCATGCCCGAATCCATTTGACTTAGTTATATTTAATACATACAGAACGATGACCTTTACGCCATGGAACACTAAAAACCAATAAGCATACCAATATGGTTGATTTACACAAAGCTAAAATAAGCGAATCATGTCAGACCAATAGGCGATGGTCCAGGGCCCGCCTACATGTAGGCCATGGAAGCTCCAGGATCCTAGGTTGCCGGAGAAGCCTTCCAAGCGTTTCCCGAGAATAAATATGAACATAATGTA
Organism: Hanleya hanleyi; assembly: GCA_036873755.1. Classification (NCBI taxonomy): domain Eukaryota; kingdom Metazoa; phylum Mollusca; class Polyplacophora; order Lepidopleurida; family Hanleyidae; genus Hanleya; species Hanleya hanleyi. Next base: position 186,105 of record JAVTVY010053609.1, read on the forward strand.
TGTAGATTTAAGATTCTATTTTCACATTTTCTTTGCTTAAGCACGCATCGATATTGAAAAATATCACACCGTATGCCGGACTCCATTTGACTTTCTGGTTTTACAAAACAGGCATATAACATACTATGTCATGTGGTGCTCTCACGGTGATAATGTTGAAACCCCAACTTAAATAGTACGCTCACACACCACATGAACAGATGATGGTCTGTTACTCCAATTACATAATCCACGTATATTACATGTATATAAATTTATTATTTTCTACGTGGAAAAGTTTTGCAGGTTTCATGGGGGGGAAGGGAGGTCCGGATTCCCTGCTGACCGCCCCCATGTAGATCCGCCCTTGATTTCCCTCCATCCCAGGAATGCGCGCCAAGGGCACACCTTTCTAGAGGGTGCCCCCGCCGGAAAATTTTGAATTTTTGCACTTGATTCCCTTCATTTTAGCATATTTTAATGCTAAACTGGGGTTTAATATCTTACATAATTTTCATATTTCCAATCTACGGGCAAAAAGGGGGGGTGCATAATTCGCACCACACACACCATGGGTAGCAACATCCTTGGTGACACACACACGCAGTGATTCTATAGTCCCCGACCCATGTCTGGCAGGGAGTAACAAGGAGTTTTTTAAGTTTTTTTTTTATAAATGATATTCTTTATTGATTTTCCACTTAATTCACACATCATCATAAATATAAGCAAACAACCACCACTTTAACATTTTAATAATAATTAATAACGTTTGGTCGAACCCAAAACCATGGCAGATATCTTCAAAAGTGCAAGTATCGCTGGACAAATGCTGAAATCCACAACATAATGACCCTCAAAAGAGAAAGTAATGTTTGTGTATCTGTGATACCTATTCTGTCTGTCAAGACATTGACTTGAAATGAATATATAATCAATACCTGTATAATTCATCTTCGCATATCCAAGTCGAACACTACACGTGATGCCTTGGCTGAACATAACACATTCTCTGATCAGAATACGGGTTTGGTGATGTCATAGCTTCATAAATATTCCGTGGTCCATATTAGGAGAAGTGCAGTGTACATGTATGATCTCTTTAAAGTTCATATTTGATTGCCTATTCGAAAGAAATTAACATCAATACCACCACCACTTGCAATATTTGGAAATCACACAGGCAGACATCAAAGAAAATCCTCACTACAAGGTGATGGCAAGCTCCTATCTTGATTGGCTATGACATCACGTGCATTTCCCAGTTTGAACAGTTTACTCTATTCATCAGGTCAAGGTAAATGACAGAATGTTGGTGTTGTATTAAACTTGAAATGTGAAGATGGTATAATTAAGCTATTCTATATATTATGGGTGATCCAATTTATCTGGTTATCAGGAGTGAGTGAGTGAGTGAAAAGAATTTAACGTCGCTTTCAACAATATTTCGGCTTTATCGCGACGAACCAACCAAGCACCACACAGCCAAGTTGCGTTCCTGCTACCTCAAAGAAGACATCTTTGAAGCAGCATGGAACCAGACACCCACCATCAACCCTAACACTGAGGACAGCACACAAGACACAGACAGGACACTACATGGTGCAATAAAGTGTGAATGAGTGAGTGAATAGAATTTAACGTCGCTTTCAACAATATTTCAGCTATATCACGACGAACCAACTAAGCACCACCCAGCCCAGTTGTGTCCCTGCTACATGTACCTCAAAGAAATAATCTTTGAAGCAGCATGGAACCAGACACCTTCCATCCACCCTATAAAACACTGAGGACAGCACACAAGACACAGACAGGACGCTTACATGGTGCAATAAAGACGTGATATTACAGTGCTGGACATCACATTATCAAGTTCCTGTTGCTTCTCAGCAAAATGCAATGAAGCAACAGGAACCCATGGATTTGAATCAGGATTTGGAAGTAACTGATGATCAGTGCAGAATGATTGTATCTTCAGGGCTCCCTAATTTGGGCACAACCTCTGTTTTCAGGCAGGAAATTCCCCCAAGATCTGGCATCAAAGGTATGCTTTGACTCAAATATGGCACTTAATTCATGCTCAGGCATCTCTATGAACATAACTTGACACTGATTTTCAATGTATTTTTTTTGCTAATTTGGGCGCATCCTAACTTGAGCGCAGCATTTATTGCCGCAATATGAGTGCAATTTAAAGGCCTGATCATTTCTCTTAATTAAGTGCATGGGAGATCCAAATGATGAAACAATATATTAGCTGCCATCAGTATACACTCCTCACCAGTGTGTGCACACATATTCAGTTTCATCCAAGTCCCTACTTGTAGTCTTCGATGTACATGTAGTTGGACATGTTAAAATACTGCAAGATATACAATAAAGTAAATCAATATTGAATCCCACGAAAAATACAATAAGAACATGTCTAGGCATGTTCTGTGTTTACTCTGATGTGTTTTGTAGATATATAGGAGGCGGTAATATAGGCCTGAATGTTGGACTCGGACGAATAAATATGGCATTAACAATGAGCCAGTACCCGAATGTTTACGAATCTTGTGGATATGGAGCTTTGATCGCAAGTCAGATCTTCACCTTTGACACGAAGATCGATCAACCAATATGATGGATGGTTTGAATAAAATAAACGGGAGTCAATCATCAAGAGATCACCAATAATAAATTATACATTATACTGCATCAGTTTGCATGAGAAAAGTATGTCACAATATATGTCATGTAAGTTGAAATGTGTAAATCTTTGTATATGCATCAATAATGTACATGTACACATCAGTTTGCGTGAGAATGGCATGTCAATAAATAAATGTCTTGTGCAATATTATATCTATAGTATTCAGGCTCAGTTTACTTTGTAATGTCTGCCCATCATCCTATGCCAACTGCATCATCGTTTTGTAATTATAATAACAGCCGCCCCCCCCAGTGAAACCCCTGCCCTTTTCATGATCAGATATGCCCAAGATCACATACTAGACAATGTATCTATAAGTGATATCACAAACGAAAACCCAAGTGGTTAAGTTCCCCCGACATTGAAACTACTGATTTGGCTTGGAACCATAATATTTTACCAGGCATGGAATTAATAAGCAATCTCAAGCAAGATCCAGTGACAATTGTAGGTACCCACAACTACCGAATTTGTCCTGAGAAGAAAATTTGGCATTACCCACAGATGGCACAACCTATACAGGTTGATAAGCATAAAAATCCGAAGCATGAACTTGAGGCAAGGTACACATACCAAATTTGGAAAATATCCATTCAAGTTTTCAAAAGAAATTGTCTGGAAACAAAGTTTAGACCCCCTGGGGACACCACCTTTTGGCTGATGAGCGTGAAAAACAATGTGAAGTGAGATCTTGAGGCAAGGTTCATGTACCCACAAACCAAATTTGGAAAGCATCTTTTCAGTTTTTCAAAAGTTTTTGCCCAATTACATGCAGAATGAGACAGCAATGAATTAGCTCACCGAAACGAGTTCTAAATATACTCTGAAAGATAGTAATTCAGGAAATCAGAATTTAGTGACAATTTTGTTCTCCTGAATATTCACCACAACTGAATTATATTAGCACAAAGATAAAGGTTTGTGAAAATTTAGCCTTCAAATGTCCTCGCTAATAACTTTTAAAGTATTCATCAGATATGTATTTGAACTTTTAGGTTCATATAATATGCCTTCCAAACAAAATTAACAGGACTAATTCTGTAACCTTTCATCCTGGAAATGCTATGACATTTTAATTAGAGATGCATGTACATGTATCTTTAGAATAGAGGCAAACTTGATCACAAGAGTCTTATAAATGGGTTGGTTGGTTGTTTGAAGTTTAACGTCACACCTAACCTTATTGGTCACACAGTGACGATGACCCAAACAAACATACCCTAACAAAACCCTAACAAAACCCTAACCAAAACTAGAAAATATTTTGAATTTCGAATTTTGAAAATTAGGCTCTACAGACACTGGTGATCACAATGGATCATCAGAGAGCCTAATTTGTTTGGTACCGGTACTTTAATCTACCTCCTGTGCCAGACAAACATGGCATGGTACATGCATGCTGCCCTAATTAAGCTGGAGGGCCTTATATATGGGCTTTAATATATGCCTGTCCATGCCTAAATCTAACCCTTTGAAACATATTGTAGTAACTAGAATAAGACCTTGATGAATACGTCAAGGTCGGTCATCTTGAATAGACTTCTAATTAATCGCCAGTTGCATATACTGTAGTGTGAAATTTTGAGAACCAGAGCCAATTATCCAGGATCCCTTGAGATATACTACAATATTAACAAGAATTTCATCTTGATAAATAGGCCAAGGTGAGTCAAACTGGAAAGGCTTCTAGTAAAAAAAAAGTACCAATTCGGGAAGCCTATAGATGTAAACGGTACCATTAAGTTAGGTTCAAAAGTAAAAATAATCAAATTTGACCTAAACCAAATAGGTCAAGGCCAGTCATCTTCGATAGGCTTCTGCCACATCGCGAGTTGCACATTTTATGTAATTTAGAAAGCCTGGCTATAATCCTTCAAAAGATATTGTGTTATTTTATTAACATGCAAGATACTGGGTAGTCAACAAAACCTTTCGGCCAAAACTGGTTGAGGGATAAAAATCAGTTTGCTTCTTCTTTGTTATCACAATCCACATAGTTCTCTGAATGGTATTTATAGTAATCCTTCAAAAGTTTCACCAATAAAGCTTACTTAAACTTGGCCTACATAAAACAGGTCAAGGTCAGTCATTGCCAGTTGAATAAATTAATATGAATTTAAGAAGCCTGGCTATAATCTTTCAAGAGATATTGTGTTAACAAGCAAGATGAACAGACAGATGGATTGGACCAAGCAGACAATATCAGAGAGAGCAGACAAGGGTGACAATCGATAGGATCTTCTTTGTCATCACAATCCAGATCAAGTTTGAACTGTACAAGAGTTTATATAGCATTTACACAAACATTTTTGATGATTTACTGTGTTTTCAACAACAATGACCTTGACCTTTTAACCTCAAAATAAGTAGGTTTCTCATTGACCCCTGGGTAAGGTGTACCCATAGTTTTGTGCCAATCCATACCCTGGAACTGGATCGAGATATCGCACGGACAAGCAAAAGTTAAAAGATGGACTGAAGGACTGATAGAAATCGCTTCATGTATCGCATATTATACGCGCCTCATATCTTATGATGGGTGTATACGTGGCAAAAAATTCATCACAGAAAGAAGCAGAACTATACTGAAGAACGATTTTTCTTCAATTTCTGACCGACGGCCCCTTCAACCAATTTAACTGACTTATAACCCAGTCTAAATATTACCTAATTTTCAATATTATTTGTTAAAATGTTTGAAGAGAGTTAATTACTTGATTAATTGATCACCATGTGTTTGATAAACATGCATGAATCACTTTTTTAATGCTCAAATATTATAAGGGGTTATATTTGACATTTAATAGAGGTTAATTTACTGTTTTGGGAAATGGTCGAAGTTTGAAAAAAAGAAACTGGAAACACTGCATTTCCAAGCCTGTTTGAAAATGGCGGAGGCCGTGACCTGTTGATCATTTGTAGCCAGCAATCGTAGCAATTCTGGGCGACATTTCCATTGTAACGCCAACTATGTCACAAAGCTAAAACATGATGCCTTTGTTGTCGTCATCATGATATCATCATACCCAATTGTGCAATGGGCGTCACACTAAGACGTCCGACAACATCGATTAGTAGATATTATGCCACGAGATGGGAATCAGACTATGACGTCACGGGTCAGAGATTACGGCTTCAATACGTTTTTCATAACATCTGTTTTATTGCGTTAAAAAATCCAATATTATGTCATTTTTCGTAGAAAAAAGTATCAACTTGTTCTTTACACAGCTTCTTTGATATTCGTGTAAAGTGTACAGGGGATATTTGGTAGAACCTTTAGAGGGTATCACCAGACGATTTTCAGCGTACATACTTTTTCATCATTTTTCTTTCACCATTCAAACCTGCTCATAGAGTGAATAATGTATTTCATTATTTTAGAAAAAAAAAATGGAAGGTTTGAGGCCTGTTTAATAGTGATACTGAAACCGTAAAAGGGCTATTTCAACTCTTTAACTTAAGCCAGAAAACTGCAAAGTTTGCTCCCATTGAAAAGCTTGAGCATGAAGCCAGTCTCTACCTCATGGATTTGTTTCAAATATTATATTGTTTTCGAAACGGGAAATATCCCACTGTCATGACTGTATATGTATGTGCCTCATCACACAGTAAAACTGTGTCTGTGGATATCACAACACTATATTTTATTAGTCCCGATTTTACTGCAGAAATTAGTAATCTTTTCACAAAACTAGTTTTATTGCAAGCTAATGTGTTGTTTGCAAACAATAGAAAACGCGAAGAAAATGGCCTTTTGAAGGTCCCGTAGGCATTACCTCGTGTTTATCGGCTGTTCTACATTGTTGTTATTGTTACTCATTCAGGTATCGTTGGAAAGGTCATTCTCCGTAGACTCGGGATTGTGCATGTTTTTAGCCAATAAAAATCCATTCACTTCTTAGAAATCGGAAGTTCCTGTTCGCATGTGAGAACACGCATGATCAGAGAATGAATGAGCATCGCTGATGAGTCGGCTTTCTGAAAATATATCATTTGACTTATATTTTAGTCAAACTATGTGTGAAAATGTTGCTAAAATAACTGTACTGGAAAAATAGGTACATCGGCAACATGTCCAAACGCGTTATATGAGTTAACCCAAAACTCGTCAATACACACAAAATGATGCGCACGTGGGGTCATCAAAACACGCATCATCAGGCAAAGGGTTAATTATGTACTATCAGTAAATTCAGGCCTGAGCTAAAATGATGGACAGTAAACCCTGTTTTCCTGGAGGTTTCCCCGATTCCAGTTTTAGAAGACCCTTCATGGGTTATCATACTATAGGTTATGGTGTATTTAACCCTGAAGGCTGAAGCAGCAGTTACAGGTTGCCATAGGTTACCCATTATCTAATCATGGTAACCCGCACCAGCTTTTCTGAGAAAAGATCACAGCACAGACCTGCAAATTCACCATGTGATCAACCTGAAATGATCATGTAACAATGGCAAATATTAATTAGTTTAATGGCAGAGGTACATTCAACAGAACGAGCTGCTCTCCAAGGGAGATCACTTTGCCAGGAAAATGTGAAAACATCAGCTGCTGGAGTTAAAAATAATCAGCACGAGGATTGCTAGATGTCATTATAAACGTAGAGATTACACAGTGTCTACGTGACACGGATAAGCGGGATCATTTGTTGGTTGGGTTGGGGGAGACGGGTTGCATGCATGATTGCACGACCAGTACCATCAAACCTGCAATGGAGTGCCCATGCAAGCTACATCCATCCATCCATCAAACAAGATTTCTCAAGCAGGTCTCCGCTATATGCTTTTACATCTCCTTCCTCGACCATCATTACTCAAGATGTCTTTGATCTCCTTAACCTACACATCTACATTGTACATGTACAATCACATATATAAATGTACATCATTATCTCTTTCCATCTACAAGATACATAAACCAATAGTTCTTTCCAGAAGTTTTGCAGAAAAAGTGATTTGGGAGATAAGCTTGGAGAGATGGCAATTTAAATTTGTATGGATATTGTACAATTAATACTAGCTCCATCAATATCTGATTAAGGAGAGTGGTAGAGGCTGATATACATGTAGAGCTTCTCAAATCTAATACCTTGTGCATGGCTTTTATACACTGACATGGTAATTCCTCAAAAAAAAAAAAAAAATCCCACCGTAAAATTAGTTGATGAAATATATTATTATTGGAACAGGAACATTATTATTGGAACAGGAACATTATTATTGGAACAGGAACATTATTATTGGAACAGGAACATTTGGAATCAGAACAAGTTGACAAAAAAATAGTTCAAAATCATGCAGATAATCCATTATTTTTTTGTCATTTCAATGATGACCAAATTTAATGACCAATTGAATTTTGTTGACAAAATTGAGAGTGGTACCGTTTATTATACATCAGAGGGTCTATTATACATGGTACTAGCTCATGTATGTACATGAAACTATTGCAGGATAATACCACTTCTAAGGCTCAATATTCCCAAATTCATATAATTGGCCAGTCCCCCTTCAGGCCCCTAGGCTCTTATAAGACTAATGCGACTAACGCAAATACGCGGCACATTATATGTCTCTGTCTGTGCCAAACCGGTGGCCAGGACACACATCGGACGTGGCGAGTCCTCAGCCCCTATCCCATAATTAAGTGGCTGGGCATTGGGAAGAGCCTAGTAGAAAGATGGGCCCATTTCCAAACCGTAATTGTCTAAACAGTTGTTTGATCAATAATTCAAAGATAGCATTATATAAATCATGATCTCGACCTGGCCAACTCAAGCTGCTGTATAATGACTGAATGAATGGACGGGCCCAGAGATGGGCTGCCGGACCATGCAGCCTGCTATCTCATTGATGAGGATGTTAAAACGCAGCCAGCCCCCACAATCTGTATCCACACATGCCAGAAGAAAAATACTCTTTCATCTGCATTGCATCTACAGTGTTAGGACAATTAGGACTAATAAGTTTCTTCAGAAATGGTTTAGAGTTACATGTGCTGGCATTGAATGATGTTTATTGAACATATTGGCTGCCTGAACTCTCATGTATGTGGAAACAGACAGTGTATAATATTTATGGCAACAATGTACCCAATTGTATACATATTGTGACAACAGTGTGAGTACATCTTTACAAACTGAATTTGTGACAACAGTGTAACTATAAAATTTATGGTACCAGTAACACACCAACCTCATGTGTAAAACTGATGCAACTTATTACATTCTAACTACCCATACAATACATACAAATAGTGGCAACAATGTAACTAAACTGTGGCAAAAATTGTAACTATTTAATTTAAGGGAACGCAGATTGTGTTATGCATGCATACAATTTTCGGCAACTGTGTCACAACATGTGAATTTGTGGTGATCCCAATACATCTACATGTATTTCCATATTAAAAATTGCACACATGAAAGAGTATTAATTAAATTCAAAGTGAAGTTAAATAATTATTTCGCTCTTATTAATTTTACAAGCGAGGACTATACTGAGAAGTAACCAAGTCCTCAATAAGTCATCAATAATTCAGTTGTTCCTTCCTTTCCTGTATCCACTTGTCAAGCTGATGTGATAATTTGCTATTAGAAGAAAACAGACTTGGAGGTTACTGCCAAACTGTTGGCCTTACTCGCTGTGATTTGCCATTGATAAACCAGGAGTGAACGGGACTGCATGATTCGGTATTCTGCTTATAGCTTTCAATATACAACTAACAAATGATAAATTTAAGCGAACTATATTTTGCAACACTTACTGAAATATTAGACTTCAAATAAGCGTAGTTTGATATTTACAGCATAATGATCAGTCATCAGTTCTAAAAATAGCTGGAGTACGTGCTGTAAATCACCCTCTTAAAATTCTGAAAAATAATTTTAGGAGTGTGATATCGCACAGCCCACAATTTTTTTTTTTAAAAATCGCTTCGGCAAAAATAATTTCATATTGAAATAATTCCTATTATAACGCCATGTTAAATGTTGCTGAGGGGAAACTGATTATACCACAGCATTTACCTCGGCAATTGCTGATTGCCATGGTGAATTGTGAGGGCTGATTGCACTCCTTCAAGATAAAACATAGGGAGAATTTCATTTGATGAGTGCTACAATGTATTTTTCAGACTTCTGAATTAAATTTCAGGAGTGTGATAGTCTGGGAGTGGGATCACACCCCTCAAAAATGAAAGACTGATAATGAGCTTCAATTAGAAGAAGAGTTTAAATGGATAACCTGTTCTTTTTAATTTGCACAATCCATGTTATCAAGATAATCAAGAAGGCGGACGGATAGATTATTCTGAGAATATGGAGTAACATCACTTAAAACTAGAGGTTCCGCTTTGACCCTTGAGTTGCCGCTCCGGCATGAAACCTATGCTGGTTGTTTTTTTGAGCAAAAACATACGTCTCCCCCAACCTCCCACCTTGCCTTGAATGGGCACATAATTTAAGGGAAAGTGCTATAAAATGAATCTAGCAATAAGTATCTTAAACAAAGCTGCGTATCTAAAAATATTAATTACAAAGAAGCGATTTTCATTGTACATACATGTACAAGTAGATGAACGGAGGGACGGACACCGGACACGGATGGATGCATGCACACATACACTAAAACCTGATCAAATGCCGGGACTATCCCAATGAAGCTTCCATCCAAGTTTGGTGAAATTCCATCCAATAGTTCTCAAGATATCTTGCAGACAAAGCCTGTATATACAACTGTATAAGTTGCACAAGCAGATGGACGGACGGACGGACACCGGACGAACGCATGCACACACACCAAAACCTAGTCAAATGAGGGGGCTATCCCAATGAAGCTTCCATCCAAGTTTGGTGAAATTCTGTCCAGTAGTTCTCCAGATATCTTGCAGACAAGCCCTGTATATACATGTACAAGTAGATGGACGGACGGACGGACACCGGACATGGATGAATGCATGCACACACACCAAAACCTAATCAAGTGAGGGGGCTATCCCACTGTAGCTTCCATCCAAGTGGGGTGAGATTCCGTCCAGTAGTTCTCAAGATATCTTGCAGACAAGCCCTGTATATACATGTACAAGTAGATGGACGGATGGACGGACACCGGACATGGATGAATGCATGCACACACACCAAAACCTAATCAAATGAGGGGGCTATCCTACTGTAGCTTCCATCCAAGTGGGGTGAGATTCCGTCCAGTAGTTCTCAAGATATCTTGCAGACAAGCCCTGTATATACATGTACAAGTAGATGGACGGACGGACGGACACCGGACATGGATGAATGCACGCAACACACCAAAACCTAATCAAATGAGGGGGCTATCCCACTGAAGCTTCCATCCAAGTGGGGTGAAATTCCGTCCAGTAGTTCTCAAGATATCTTGCAGACAAGGCCTGTATATACATGTACAAGTAGATGGGCGGACGGACGGACACCGGACACGGATGAACGCATGCACACACACCAAAACCTAGTCAAATGAGGGGGCTATCCCAATGAAGCTTCCATCCAAGTTTGGTGAAATTCTGTCCAGTAGTTCTCCAGATATCTTGCAGACAAGCCCTGTATATACATGTACAAGTAGATGGACGGACGGACGGACACCGGACATGGATGAATGCACGCACACACCAAAACCTAATCAAATGAGGGGGCTATCCCACTGAAGCTTCCATCCAAGTGGGGTGAAATTCCGTCCAGTAGTTCTCAAGATATCTTGCAGACAAGGCCTGTATATACATGTACAAGTAGATGGACGGACGGACGGACACCGGACACGGATGAATGCACGCACATACACCAAAACCTAATCAAATGAAGGGGCTATCCCAATGAAGCTTCCATCCAAGTTTGGTGAAATTCCATCCAGTAGTTCTCAAGATATCTTGCAGACAAGGCAAGGGGACGGACAGACATCCATCCAGACATCCAGACATCCATCCATCCAGACAGACAGCACAAACACTAGATGTCTCCCCCCAACATAGTTGGGGGAGACATAATTAGGTAGAGTACCGTACACAGCATGTACATGTATTAGCATAAAAAAAAACAAGTCTTTCTCGACAAGTTTGTCAGATTCTATAACGACACTTAATGTTGATTAAAATATAACTCACAGCATCTGCTATCAATCAAATTAATGGCTGAAAAAAAAATATATAATTCATGATTGCCAATCATCTAAAACAATCCAACAAATATATCAATACAGATCATTCCTGCCCTGTTCTAAAAGAATTTGAACATATTTAATAACATTATGTAAATTATGCACTAGTTATGATTAGGGCCGATGCACACACACCTTTGTGATTTTATCGAAAGCAATATAATACGAAGCTGCGCATCTGAAAACCCCTCGGCTCTGGGCGCCAGGCATAATGTATTCAATTTGAACCAAGAGGCCAGGAACACCAAGCAGTCAAGTGACAAAGATACAGATCATCAAAAATTTTGCAATTAGAAATGGCTCCTAAGGTTTCCATCCAATCAGAGAAACCGGTATTCATTACATAAATCTCTTGATGCATCAATGATGTATAAGCTTACCAAATCTTACATTGAGCATTTGAACAGAGACAGAGATAATTAATGATTTTGCATAAATTAAAGATGGCCGCCCATCCTTCTCGTCACTCAGAGGAACTGATGTGGTAATGCAAGTCTCTTCATACATCGATGCTGTAAACCAAGTTTTGTATAGAACACTTAAATGGTATCAGAGATAAACATTAAAGATTTTGCATAAATTAAAGATGGCCGCCAAGATTTCCACCCAATCAGAGAAACCAGATCTGTCATTCATCGTGAGTCTCTTGATGCATCGATGTATACCAAATTTTACATCGAACACTTCAACAGCATCAGAGATAGAGATCATTAATGATTTTGCATAAATTTAAAGATGGCCGCCTATCCTTCCCACCAGTCAGAGGAATTGATGTGGTTATTCATTTTAAGTCTCTTTGATACATCGATGCTGTATACCAAGTTTCGTATAGAACACTGAAATGGTATCAGAGATATACATCATTAAAGATTTTGCATAAATTAAAGATGGCCACCAAGGTTTCCACCCAATCAGTGAAACCAGAACTGTAATTTATCGTAAGTCTCTTGATGCATCGATGATGTATACCAAATTTTACATCGAGCACTTCAATGGTATCAGAGATAGAGATCATTAATGATTTTGCAAAAATTAAAGATGCCCGCCAAGGTTTTCGGTCAATCAGGTTCCGATTCAAAGTATCTGGATGTATCGATGATGTACATGTATACCAACCTTCATATAAAACAATTGAATGGTAACAGAGATATGTATCATTATCGATTTCGCATAAATTAAAGATGGCCTCCAGGGTTTCTAGCTAATCAGAAAGCCGGTTTGGTAATTCATTGAAAGTTGCTTGATGTATATCGATAATGTACATACCAACTTTCATATTGAACAGTTGAATGGTTTCCGAGATATGGACCATTATCCATTTTGCATAAAATTAAAGATGGCCGGCAAGGTTTCCACCCAATCAGGTCTCAATTCAATAGGCTTCTGGTCCTTGACTAGGTATATAATAAGCATATATACCAAATTTGGAATTAATCAGTGGAACCGTTTTCCGGCTATCTCGCTCACGTACGAACATACGGATGTACGGACAGACGGATGTACAAGACGGCGACAATAAACCCATGGCTAAAATTGGCCGAGGGGTAAAAATTGGATCAGATCATAAGGAATCGGCTAGGTGCGAGGCAGACTTTTATTCACGATGGCATATCATTAGCAACTGAGCCATCGACATATCAAACTTTTTCATTTCTCGCAATAGAGTTGTGAGCAATCGAGACAACTGCGAAGGTGTACAGCAACTTCTGACTGAGTCGCTTACAATATTTTTCATCAATCAACACTCAACATTTTGGTCACATATGCTAACAAATATTAATTGTCACAGGACCAGTGTGGTGGTCCAGCAATCACTTTCTGCCAACGAAGTCAGGAGTTACCGTCAGATTATGGTTCCGACAGAGTCAGTTAGGTGTGCGCCAACCTTTAAACATTCTCCGACCATCAGTTTCATGAATCAAGTACGTAGAGTGATTTGCAGTGCTCATAGATTATACTTGAGATATAATATAACATAGGGATTAGAAGGTCCATTGCAATGCATGTTGAACTTACTAACTTTCATGGTCTGAAACTATGGCCATCCTTAAAAATGTGTTTGTTGAGTGTAACCGGACCGTATATCAGAAATTTGGGTACATGTAGGTAAAGATTAGAATTTGTTTTTCAATTCAGGCCAATAAATAGCATGATTTTAGCATGAAATTTGAAAAAAAAAGAAGATTTCTGGCAGATGGACCAATGAAAATTTTTAGATAGGGATATTTCGGTGCATAGGGTTATGCTCAACCAAATATTCAAAATAATGGCCTAGGCCCTATTCTGTCCAACAGGGACAGGTTCATGTATTATTAGTGCCATACCAAAGATGAAGATCATTCAGATAAATGTATGGATATACACATGTACACAGTTTTCTGACATTTGGAGGAACAATCCTATTTAACCAATTAGTCAGGTTACTCGTACATTCTTAATATGCACATCTGCGCGAACCCATTCAAATCAAATCTCGACAGATTTGCCTGGGCCTGTTTTTCCCGGCATATGTGTATCTATGCGGTAACCTCCTTTCTCCAAGTTGTTTTGCATCGATTGATATCAATATCCAATCTAGATTTCTATAGCCTATAGCTAGCATGTTTAACATCTGAACTCACCAACACAGTTCAGAGATGTTTTCTCTTCAGCGAGCCGATGTTCACTTCTCCAACATCGAGTTGAATTATCAATTGTCTGTAGATACGGGACTATGAAATTTTAATTGGCGAGCAAATGAGGACTAAAGCCATATGTGCTTCTCACTGGCTGATGGTCAGGCTCTTATATCAATCTCCATCACTCACCTAACTTTCCATCCAGGAGAGTGAGTGATAACTCTCCTGGAAAATGAAAATGGACTTTAGAGTAACACTGACAGGAATGAATCACTCTCGAAATACAGTGATCACCCTTGCAATACAAATTCTAGGAGAGTGATCAACAGATCTCGCAAATTTGACAAACATGAGAGACTGAGTTCAGCATTAAACATATTAAAACGATCACTCAGAGTAAATATCTGACATATTATGTAAGCAACAGTGCCATGAATTAAATTAAGTCCTTCCAGAATAGGCAATTTAAACAAATTTGAACATACAAGTGAAAATAACAGCTTAATTCCATGAATTAAGTTCTGTGATTTCCCATACAATACTCTGTAAAACCTACATGTACATGTATGTGCAATAACATCCCACACACATACATGGGATGAGCACGTGCAACACATGCTGACCAATCAGAACGCTCAACACAAGCTGCAGGCATGATGCGCTCCAGCAACATTTCTCTCAGTGTGTCATTGATATTTCCATTAAAATACTGCTTAAAGTAATGACAAAATTTATATGGAAAATAGATGAAAAGGGATGAAAATTCCTACTCGAGAAACATGCCAAACTTGCCTGGTGGCTCGGTATTCTCCTTCTCCCAGGCGGGAATTTTCATCCCATGATCAAGTTCTATGGGATTCTCTTTGTCCTTTATTTCACAAACCAGAGAATGGATCATAACTGTGAAAAAAGAATGAAGTTTTTTCACAACACACAAGTGTGAAATACATGTAGCATGTAGAGCTTCATAATCAGACGCGGGTAGTTCAATATCTGACCGACATATGCGGAAGAATGATCGGCACTATTGGCATTAATCATTGATACCTAAGCAGACGGATCAATACCCACCATGTTTACAACACTTTATTGCTCTATAGCCCTATACGATCACCTTGTCTCTTCATAAATAGTCCCGCCACATTTGACTAATGCTTAAGGAGATAGTTGACGAATGCTTAACGAGATATTGCACTCTGCTATTCCTTGATTCAACTGTACTCAACAATGAGGATCTAAGCACACAATGTCATTACAATGTCCATTCGGTAAACATGCACATATACAGGTATGTGTACTAGAGAGATCTATTAATAACGGGGAGCAGTCAAAATAATCTCCCCCCCCCCTCCCTCCCCCACACACACATTTCAAGTCATCTTAATATTGACATTGGAAAACTCTGTTACCTTACCAATTCACCTGTTCATGGCTAACTTCACTTCTTCCTCATGAACAT
Source organism: Hanleya hanleyi (assembly GCA_036873755.1). Taxonomy (NCBI): domain Eukaryota; kingdom Metazoa; phylum Mollusca; class Polyplacophora; order Lepidopleurida; family Hanleyidae; genus Hanleya; species Hanleya hanleyi. The sequence goes on from JAVTVY010053609.1 coordinate 202,041, forward strand.
GTCTACAGCATATTCCCAACACCGAACACACAACAGTCCCCTTAATTAGCCACAGAAAACAGCAATGCAGAAGCCAATGCCACAGCAAAACTTTGCCTGAGCATTTTTTCAACAGTGTGATACATACATGTACGGAATATTTCAATGCCACATGAATTTTTGCCATAACTTAACAAATCCTTACAATGTATTGTGGGACATTCACAGTTCACAATTCATAATTCAAGTTAATCCCTGGACAACGCTGTTTGGCGTAGATCATAGTGGGCGGTGCACTGCATGAGCTCTGATTTGTCAATCAGGTTGCTTCACTATCTCTTCAACCCAGAATTTTGAAATGATTTCCTCATTTTTGGAACACAATGACCTTGATCTTTGACCTCAATTTTGGTACATGACAGTTTCCCCGAAAGTATCCATTCACAATTTTTTGTGCAACTTTCAATGGTTTGTTGATTTTTTCGCTGACCTAGCTTTTATCTCTGATCGACCAATTTTGGTGTGTGATGCATTAATTGTCTCTGCAAAGTCCATTCACTCATACAAAATTGTGACTGTAGATGGAAAACTGTTACAGATTTTTAATGGACATGAACAGATGGATGAAATTCGCCATCGTCTATTTGGTGGATGTATAAATCTTGGGGTGAGCTGCAAATTAAGAATAGGCCTCAGCTCCTCAGAGAGCTTGTCTTGGCGACTAACTAGGGCACCTGTGGGGTTCCCTGGTTTGAAAAAAGTAGAAACCAAACGTTGTGATATGACTGAAACAGTGTTAAAGCGACATTAAATCATATTCACTCACTCACTCACTCCTTCTACTAAAATTAGGAGATGGATTCTTCATATATCAGATCGACTGTAGTGGGAAATTGATACATTTGGATTATCTCCTGTGTCATTGAGTTATAATATACATGCAGAATCCAATACTTGAAAGAGCATATCTTAATGCGGTATCCAATACTTGGAAGAGCATATATGAATTCAGATCCAATACTTGGAAGAGCATATTTTAAAGCAAAATTCTATACTTGGAAGAGCATACAATGTATTTTAATGTGGAATCAAATACTTGGAAGAGCATATCTTAATGCAGAATCCAATATTTGGAAGAGCATATATTAATGCAGATCCAATATTTGGAAGAGCATATCTCAATGCAGAATCCTATTCTTGGAGCATATCTTAATGCAGGATCCAATACCTGGAAGAGCATATCTAATCCAATACTTGGAAGAGCCTATCTTTATAATGCAGATCCAATACTTGGAAAAGCATATCTTAATGAATCCAATACTTGGAAAAGCATATTTCAATGAATCCAATATTTGGAAGAGCATATCTTAATTCAAATTGTCATTTTCACCATCCCCATGCAATTTCATTCACCAATCATTTTTAAAAGATATTTCTTGTTTCTAGTTGACATTGAATTAAGAATGGAATCTTGATCTGACTGTCAGGACTAGGCTGCTCAAATCCTGGATACGACAGCAAATTACCCTCTGAACCAGTCTCACATACAACACTAGGTATATGTAGTGGATCTCCGAAACCTTGCAAACTTCAGCAATATATAATAAAGGACCATACTGCATTTATGATACATACATGCATGTTTATAACATAATCACATGTTTACACTATAATATAGTTGACAATTGGTCATAATCAACCTAACAGCATAAGCTGGTGTTGCGTTGTAACTCAATTCTTTACGACGACACTCTAGCCCAGTGGCAATCATCAGATGTCTGGAGTCGGAATTTATGAGCCCTTGCCCGCTACATTTTTATCAGACTGCCATTTTATTTTCAATTTACCAGGCTGCACGTCTGTGTTTAAGTTGCCTAACAATAATAATTTACCCGGAAAGACTTGATAACATCGCAACATTGCCTTGTTAAATCTAAGATTAGACTCAGTTTCACCTGTATTTTCTGAAATGTCAACGGCTTCGAGGACGGAGTACTAATAAATCACTTCCCCCTTTCGAGAAAACATGCAATTAATTTCCAGTGATGCAAAAATAGATTAAATTTATGATTACATGCATGGAAACTAATAAATTATGCGATTGCATCTAACCACATTGGACAAGTAACATTAGGTACATATTGGCTCACTAACCGAGTGAGAAAAAAGCAAGCTTGGGTTAGGCAAAACGAATTGAAAAAATGTTTCTGGTCAACACACACGTCTTTCTGAACCAGCACACATCAACTTGTTTTGGGTTTTTTCACAGGATTTTGCAGCAAAGTTAATATCCCTTGACCAAGGCAAGAGTCGGCTACCAAACTTGAATGTGTCTATGATATGATGGGCGTTTTGTCTGGTGTATATGTTGATCACATGTTGTGATATGACTGAAATAGTGTTGAAAGCGATGTTAAATCATATACACTCACTCACTCACTCATAATACACATTCCTGAACTGTAGTTACATGTGTAGCACAGACAAAGGTTCTCAATGATTTGGGCCACAGTGACAAAGACCATTGACCAATGGGGTTCGCAAGCTCGAACTGACGCCAGGTGGCTACTTGTATACCAAGAGATAAATGACGCATGCCCATGTCGTTTTTCTTCACGTCACAAAGGGAACGTCATAATGTAACGACATTATAATTGTTCGTTTTATGACGCCACGTCTTCTTTACCTGTTGGACCACTAGCGCCACCTAGCGTGGCTGGCGATCCCCATTGACCTCTATTTTGGAACTGAACACATCATCTCCACCTAAGGCCAGTTAAGTTTCTTTTTCCAGTTCAGCATCCACCGCCTGCCCGAAAAACCCACAATTTTTTCTTTTCCCCACATTTTTATAGTCTTCTCCGAGGCCCAAGTCAAGCTACTGCAGCAAAAAGTATAATTCTCAAAGAAATGTAGGCATAAACTAAAGTTTAATGAAACTAGACCCAGATGCAAAACAAATGACTTTTCTGACAGACGGACGGAATACCTTTTGGCACATGGCTGATGGGTAAAAATCAGTAGGCTACTTTATCACCATTACAATCCACATCTGTACTTATGCTATAAACACGATTTATGGATTTTTGGCTAAGTGACTGACCTTTGACCTTTTGACCTGAAGATGAATAGGATTCCTCTATGCCCCATGACCTGGAACTTGAGATTATTAAATTTAACAGACAGAAATCGTGCTCGCCATATTCAACCTCATCTATCAATGGGCATACAAAAAGCTGTATCAGCATACCACTCGATTCAAGTTTTTCACCAAAAATAAGACTTTTGAACTTATTGGGGAAACTGGATTTGATTTCATCACTTACCCCGTCATGGCGTTGAGATCTACTGTCGGAACTTGGCACCTTCTCCATCGTCCTGAGATGTTCTATAACAAACTCTCAAAGAACTGTGTCATCATGGTAATGAAGAATTTGAATCGCACAGGACACTGCTGACAGGAGTAAAGTACATGTTGTAGCATGTAATGCCTCTGAACTCTGAATCTTTGATGTGCATGTATCTGTCAGTCAATATAAGGTAAATAGAGAGAATCACAGTCCAGTTTGGTATGTGACACAGTTCAGTTCGATATTTGACAGTCCAGTTTGGATGGGACAGTCCAGTTTGGTATGTGACAGTCCAGTTTGGTACGTGACACAGTCCAGTTTAGTGACACAGTCCAGTTTGGTACATGTACATGACACAGTCCGGTTTAGTGACACAATCCAGTTTGGTATGTGACAGTCCAGTTTGGTACATGACAACAGTCCAGTTTAGCGACAGTCCAGTTTGGTATGTGACAGTCCAGTTTGGTACATGACACAGTCCAGTTTAGTGACATAGTTCAGTTTGGTATAAACACAGATTTTAAAGTCTTGATGAGACCTGTACATTTACATGTACCCAAGAGGCTACATACTTTCATTGTGCAATGCATCTGTCACTGGAAATCCCCTTGATCAACTGTTTCACTCCAAATCTTCCTTTGATGGTACAATTAGGGCCATATTACCTGTACATGCGCCACTTGTTCAAATTAAGTGTCCATTATCAATACATGTAGCAATGATCAGAGACCAAAATGTCATGGCTAATAAAATGGTAACTCATGTGTCTCCTAACAGGTTCGGCCTATTGCCTACAAGTTTACTGTGAGAGGATATCGTCACTGATACAATGTACTTTGCTGGCATTAATTGTAGATCTACATGTACGTGTACATCATACATCTCCAAGGAGATGAAATTCTGTCAGAAATTTGAGTCAAGTCGGGCCATGAATCACTTTGCATTTGTGGAGGCTGTGACACTTTTGCAAGACTGACCACCTGCAGTCAGCCTCCTTACAGCCCACTGACTCATAATGACTCTAGCCTCGACAATTCTCAAGATGATGTTCTTATACTTAGTTCCAGACGTCTAGTGTACGGCTTTATATAAGCCGGCTAGATTATATCCTACCTGGGCAATGGACAAGGGGCTGATTTATGACTGAGATTATCTGTCAAGGAGAGCTCGTCAACAGGTGACACAACAATACATTGTACAATAAGGTAGAAAAAATATGAACATTCTGAGATCTACAGCCTACAGGTGAAAACATCGACACTATTGGAATATATATTTATGGCCTTTATGATGTCTACAAGAAATAACCAGAAAGACAAGGCAAACTGCTTCAATGTCCACATGTTCATGGAAGAGAAGCAAAACGAAATTCACATTTGAAAAACTTAACCACTCCTTGTACATATACATAAAGGCTCATTAAAAGTAATTTTAATATTACCTTTTCTTTTGTAGTCCATATTTCTACAGATACTGCATGATAATTAAAATCTGTGCGTAAGAAATGAACATCAAGCTCACTGAAGAGAAAATCTCTTTGATCCTGGTGTCAGTAATCACAGCAATATTCACACTGCTGCTCTGTGATAGAAATCAACATGTAGATCAGCTCTCGATATTTATGCAAAACAACTAAGGAAATGACTGCCCACCGATATACGGAGCAAACAGACCTAAGCAAATCTCTGAAGAGATTTGATTTGACCGGGTTCGTACAGAAAGCCCTGGAGACTGAGATGTTGTTCTCCAGGTCCAATTAGAAAAGTTGGAAGTTTGCGGTAATGCATCAACATCATGGCTCTTCAATGCTGGAGGAGAGTTGGGTCATGGATTTCATGGAGGGAGTTCTGAACCACACTGTCACACCTCAACCAGGGCTTGATTCAGGTCATTTTTGAACCTGTTTGGACATCATAGGTTCAGGCACTCAATTGGTGGCAAATGCATAATAAAAAAATCGTCTTTTTTTTTTTTTTTACAAATTTATTTTTTGATCATGGTGAAACCAATAATAATGCAAGTAATGTCACTAAATATCAACATGCCAGGCTGTATATGTATTTAGAGCATTTAATATTCCTAGAATTTCCATGGGTTTTGGCAGTCCCACCTCGTAGGCATGGCTTATTTCACTATGCCTTGCTAAGTTCCACATCTTGAAAACATGTAGATGCCCAAACTAAAAGTCTAAATCAGGCCTGCCAACCATGATTTATAATGATCAGTTCATTTATTACATGTAGTGTCATGCTGTTCATGGCAGAACCTTTGTCAAGTCAACCTAAAACCATTTTCAAAGAAATGGCAATCATAAATAACTTTTGTTATTTGTGTGATCAAGGGACGAAACTCCTGCCTGTCAGTGTACCATGGACATTCGGATTGGAAGATTAAATGGTTGGTAAGCTGTCATGTCAAACAGCTATGCCCCCAGGACTATATTCTCTGTACATATGGAAACTGAACAATGTTCAGCAAAACATTCCAAATAAGATAAGACAGAATAGTTTCGCGGCCAAATGAGATTGGAGCCTGAGCAGTCAACATGCCAAAATTCCAATCATAAATCAGGTCAATTGCTAGAGATGTACAGGTAAGATTTGCATAATTCTTCTGAATCAATGGCAATCTTTGTGAAATTAGCTGAAGATATTCTGGAAATCAGGAAAATCTTACAAATATTCAGGTCAAGTGCTCTTTCAAGGAATGGGCGCTTATAAAGAGAATTGAGGGTTTCAGTTCGCCACCGACCTCAAATTAATCCAATCAGTTACAAGTCAATTGGCAGCCTCAGCAAAGATCAACTCCTCTTTGTTATATATGACAGAACTGTCCTAAATTACGGAGTTAAAAAAGTTTAAGTTAAAAAATTTGTAACTTAAAGTAAGTTTTAAAGGATACCTGTCCAGGTATCCTGTGAATCAAATGTACATGCACGACCATCCAGGTCATTAAACACAAATATATGAATAAATCAGTATTATCCATAAAGTATGTGTTTAAATATTACTTTGCAATTTAATAAGGAGGATTTGTCATTGTATAACCAGGTTGGCTGACTGGTTATCACAAAGGGTTATTTTGGGGGAGCTAGCATTTAACCCTAGTGACACTCAATAAGTATAGAATGAAAGTAACTCCAACTTCAAGAAGACAGTTCCAACTTTAACATATAATTCCGGTAAATCCTGGTGTGCAATCATGTACAATATAACAGATTCTTAAAAGGTTTTCCTCTCATAACATGTGGTTTCCACTCTGTAGAATCTGTGTAATAACTTACATGTAGATTAAAGGTCTAACAATGTCTTTCCGGAAAGCTGGGTACCAAAGATACAATAATTACTGGACTGGCCTAAACGAGTTCTACATGCTGAGTTGTCAGACAATATCTGTGACTTGGCAGCACCATTGTTCCCAAATACATATATGACAACCCAGGGGTTCAGTTCAGTAAACAACAGATGTCTGATTCAAATAGGCAAGGTTGCAGCTTAAACACACAAGTGAAATAGTTTACAAAAGATGTCAGTCTACAATAAAGAATATATATGATATTTAACAGCTATATGTAATTCAGTGATTTAGACATCTCAGTTTGTCACCTGGCACTTGGTTACAGTTGCCTCCCTTTCTGGTAAGACGTGTCCTCACGTCTGGTATATCTAATCAACCTATGATACATTATGAAGCTTACAATTAATACAAATAAATACATCACAATTCAATGAGGATGATATAGACAAATAATAATTGTCATGTAGATAACGTGAAGCACTTGAAGAAGTAATGAATCCGAGATACCGGTACACTTAATGTTATAAATATCCCTTCCAAAAAGGAGGTGGACCATGACAAAACAACATCATGTTCAGCAGTTCGTCAAAGTCTTCTCTGTTAACCCAAGTGCAATTCATTATCCACCTGACCATGTATTGTTCTTGGCCATCTTCATAGCGCAGGGGTCGAAATGTTTGAAAATCTCCACCTGTCACATGTGACAGGTAGAATCATTTTCTACCTGTCACATTAAATTACAACCTGAACAAAACCATGTCATTCATTTTTCCATGGTTAAAACTGTAATGATGATGAACTACCTCAGAGGCTGTCAAATCAAGTGATTGCGAAAATATTTTTTTGTCACCCACTGTAAAATATAATGTACATGAATGTACCTTTCTTTGATAAGCTTACGTTTTGTGTTGAACATTGTATTTGTTGAGAACACCAGCCTGAACAATGGAACTTTGACATACATGTGTGGCTAAAGACGAGCAGTGATCGACTATATATCATCAAAATAACAAGAACTTGTGATTCAAAATAAATGTTTATTTATTACTGGTACATGTACATGTGCCACTTTCTACAGCAGCTACACTATCATGACTGTAGGCCTACATATACTGTATTCTGTGTTTGACATTAAATTCTGACCTGCAATTTCAAGGAAATCTAAAAACTTAAAATTCAGCAATGACATTGGTCAACTACTTGCCCCCAGCTTGTCTTTGTCTTGTTACAATATGAAAACATAACAGGGCTGCATCTGGAGCCAATTTAGTTTCGGAAAACATATGGGCGCCCAAAACTGTTTTTGTTCAATTTGAAAGGCTTTCTGAAGGAAATACTCGTAGAAAAAGCTTTTGGGAGCCTCAATATCAATCTGATTGCATAGCTGGGTACCAGTATTGAATTTCATGGCTCTTTGCGCAGAAATTCCCTAACGAAAATTGGGCCCTCAATAATGAATTAGGAATGGGATGGGAACCTGCAAGAAATTCCTGGATACAGACTTGCGTAAGCAACAAATCTATCTATACTTGCGGATAAAAATGCACAAATCGTGTTCAGATGAATGTGCAAAATTTCACTTCTCAGAGAAAAATTGTCTCCGATATGTAGCTGAAAATCCCGTTCCCTCTCAGTCAATCATCAATGTGAGACAGACAGTCATAGTTCAATCAGCTGATCAGCCAGTGCCGGTGTCCGTGGCACAGTCACGGCTGGTCGGCAAGCCGCCCGATTTATTAGTTTCCTCCACATTATTCCGTTTGAGGAAATTATCCATTTCAAAAGTTAAAGAAGTCAATTTTTTTTCAGAGATATGAGTGCTGGTCTCTTCCAGTGCTTCCCGCCACGGACATAAACACAAAAGAAATGATGACGTAGACAACAAGCTAGCAATATCGGGAACCCTCAATTTTCCCAAGATATATAAGCAATAAACGGGCCTTCGAGGGAACCCGACAGTCATGAGATCACATGCTTGGACAACTTACCTCCCTTGAAGTTCTTCACACAGATATCGTAATAAAGTGGAGAACGAATGTCGGCGAAACATTACGTTTATTTTTTAGTTGAATTTCGGGGTTTTCCTGATTTCTTGAACATCGTAATGATTTAGGGAACTGATAAAACAGTTAGTAGAAGTTTTTTTCTACCTGTCACTTGCGACAGGTAGTTTTTTGTTCTACCTGTCACAAAGAAATATTACCTGTCAGCGACAGGTGGACAGGCGGACTTTTCGACCCCTGTAGCGTAATGCCATAAACTCTTGAGGGCGTATGTCCTGTACTTTAATGCCATATTTAGAGTTGTGGGGATTCTCCGGAATGGTTTCTGTCTGTGTTTCTATGGAGTGACCAGAAACAGTGTTTGTCTGGCTGGTAGAATCAATAACCTCAATGTTTGTTGCTGGTCTGTAGTCCACGAAACTGCTAACTTCAGTTGAGACAAGTGATTTTGGATATCCAAAATCTACCTGGCTTGTCATACATGATATCTTGCTCACAGGTGATTCCTCATTCACAAGATTTGTTATATGTATCTGGGAGTTTGGAAGTGGACAGTTATTTGTTGTTGTGTTTGACAAACTACTCACAGTTGAATGTACATCCTCCATGAAATCTTCATCCTGGGCTGTTGAATTACTGGCGCTACTTTGATTTTCAATATCTTTCTTCTGGAGATACTGTTCAAGTCTCCTCTGATCACGCAGACGTTTAGCTGACGACTTGTGAGAACGAGGTTTAGTTTGCATAACAGGGCTACTTGTATTTACATGTACAGTACCTTCTGGTTTCTTCCATGTCAAGTTGAGCTGTATTTTGCATTCTAACTCTTGAATGTTCCATGTTGAAGGTAAAGTTGAAAGTCCTAGCATTTGCAGCACATCAGCGACAGCTTCTGGTATAAACTCTGGAACCATCTTGAAGTCTTCAGGTGTTATTCACAGGATGCGAGCAAACGTTGAGGTATCGGAAAAGTTGAGTGAAGATAGAATCCACTCAAGCCCATGGGTTCTCACACCAACTATAACCAGGTTGGCTGACTGGTTATCACAAAGGGTTATTTTGGGGGGAGCTAGCATTTAACCCTAGTGACACTCAATAAGTATAGAATGAAAGTAACTCCAACTTCAAGAAGACAGTTCCAACTTTAACATATAATTCCGGTAAATCCTGGTGTGCAATCATGTACAATATAACAGATTCTTAAAAGGTTTTCCTCTCATAACATGTGGTTTCCACTCTGTAGAATCTGTGTAATAACTTACATGTAGATTAAAGGTCTAACAATGTCTTTCCGGAAAGCTGGGTACCAGACTTAACATAGATCAATGTTGTCTCTTCTCGAGCTGGATACCAAACTGACTAACATTCACAAACTAGTGGTTTTATGCTAAAATGACAGGATATGATTTCAATTAAACAGTAGGACATCAAAGATACAATAATTACTGGACTGGCCTAAACGAGTTCTACATGCTGAGTTGTCAGACAATATCTGTGACTTGGCAGCACCATTGTTCCCAAATACATATATGACAACCCAGGGGTTCAGTTCAGTAAACAACAGATGTCTGATTCAAATAGGCAAGGTTGCAGCTTAAACACACAAGTGAAATAGTTTAAAAAAGATGTCAGTCTACAATAAAGAATATATATGATATTTAACAGCTATATGTAATTCAGTGATTTAGACATCTCAGTTTGTCACCTGGCACTTGGTTACAATTGGTTATAGGTTACATGTAGGTATACCCACTATCCATGTAGACTTAATTGCAACAGATTTGCTGTGATAAACTCAGAAAGCAGTAAACGTCATTACATGTAATTGCGGAAAATTTGGGGCAGAGCACTACTGGAATCAGAATTTTGAATTTGAAAAAATACTAATTGGGGCTCGACCCTAAAATTTGCTAATTTATGTTTTGGTTAGGAAGGCATGATGGAGGCTACAAACAGACACACCAAAGTAATTATGTGAAATTATGGGTTGGGTTTAGCATGTTTAGATCAGATCATGGCCAGATCATGCAGAGACATTGGGATTCCTGCAGATCCAGACCCATGAATGGAGTTAAAAAAAAGAGGACAGCCTTGGGTCCAGTCTGAGGATGAAAAGCAACACCGAACTCTGGAGCTTTAATTATTTGGGAAGTCGGTGGAAGAAATTTCTGGCACACTGGTAACCAATTACACATACATGTCGCAGGAATCTCTTTACATATGCTCATATTGTCATACATCCAGTCCTTCTCAAAGGCTGCACGGCCAGTGCGAATGACCTTTGCGATATGTGAAGGAGTTTCGATGGTGCAAATCTGTCCAGAGGAAGCCCTTGTTGGAGGAAGTGGGTTGATTTGGATTGTTTGAGCAAGGCTCTTGTCTTACAGTCGGCAAACTCTTATAATTACATTACTTCTGCTTCAAGTCCGCACCGGCCCGAGGCAGCTCAAATATTAGAGTCCGTTTCCTAGATTGCCCCAATGCTGGGCTGTTCTCGTGTTTATAGTGTTGCCGGCAACTTGTTCACAGACTGGTGCCTCGTTTCTACACTCTTAGACGATATTTAATTCGGCAGTGATTTCCTCCCAAATTAATACGGCTAGTAAAACGGTCAACAATAGTCCTGCGAGGACTTCAGAGTGCTGTAGCCAGCCCAGCGTTTAATCTAAATGTCATTGGCCAATTTGTTTCAATTTATACTTTCAATGTTGTTGAACAGTGCGACCATATTGCGTCGCGATCAAAGGGCTTGAATATCGAAACAAGGCGAAAATCCTGTTGCCACTTCATGGTCAAGTACGATTCAGTCAGATTTATGGGGTGATTCAATCAATGAAATGCTTCACACTCTTTAGTGGAATTTAATGGCATAAAAGCCCAGGAAACCTGCAATTTTGATGCAAGTACATGTAATGGAATAAAGTAGGCTTCTAAGAGTTGTTACCGGTACATATGGTTGAGAATGAAAGAAATGGCTTCATACATGTAAATGGCAGGTGTGGATGCAATGGGGATCGACAGTCACCTAGGCGGCGCTAGTGCTCCAACAGGTAACGAAGATGTAGTGTGATAAAATGAACGATTATAACATCGTTACAGTTATGATGTTGCCTTTGTGACATCCAGAAAAACTATATGGGCATGTGCCATTTACCTGTTGGTACACGTACATTGTACATGTACATGTAGCTACCTGGCATCAGTTCGGGCTGCCAAACCCCATTCTCTCACTCCCCAAGCACAGATTGAAGTTAAATCTCGCTATTCTAGTGTAAAGTTGAGATTCTGAGAGGAAAAGTTGACATAAGCAGTTCAATAACTGTCATGCAATGTGGATGTTGTGCTCTACATGAAGGATGTCACTAATCAAATATGGACAGATGCTTTCTTCAGGCACGTCAGCTCGGTATCTGTGAGATTAAGTCATGAGAATCCCTTTGGATTCTGGGAAAATTAGGTGAAAAAATGTGACCATGAGACAATCTCAATATGAGAATCAATTTGAATTCTGGCAAAACTTGGGTCTCCTCCATATTAAAATTTTGGATACGTCAATTTCATCCTCAATGCCAAACAATAGACATGTCAGTGGCACCCCCCCCCCCCATACACCTCTTTATTTATGGTGACTGATAGAGGAAGCAGTATTTGGCATGTTTGGATTCTTCATGAGAGTGATGAGAAATTCACCAAGATGAGAAAAGATGCAGGGCCTAATCCAGATTTCAAGGGAAGGAGATGGTAAGCACCAGGACGGCCAGACAAAGTCATGCACCGACTGGTTCCCTGGAAGCATGTTGAAGCTGGTCTAATAGTTTCAGCAACTACAGAAGACTATAGTACACAGCTAAAATGGAAAGAATAGTCAGTGGTGTGATTTCTAAAAAAAAAAAAAAAAGGTTTTCCTGGCAAGGGCACTGCATGCCAACGGCAGCGACCGAATATCGCATGCTGATAGGAGCTAGATGAGAGCCTGTTAGATGGTATAAAACCCACTGAAAGGACAAAGTTTGTTCTATGTACAATATATGTCCTGTTTAGCCACACCATTTGCAAAGGATGATGCTGATCAGCTAATTGGTACAGGACAGGTCAGAAATTTCTTAAGGTCGGATGCGCTAAAAATGCAAAAGATCACGTCTAAAACGGTATTGTATTGTGTTGTATTTTCATAGAAGTGCCTGTTAGCCCAATGAGCTGCGACTAGTCTCACACTTCGTCTGAGGGCAGACACAATCGAGAAAAAAAATTGAGTTATCGGTTTACATGTACATGTGGTCGCGTGTTAAATAGTTCAGGCCGTGTCAACATTATTTTTGCATGCATATATTTCATTTTCAATCACGCTTGTTAGTCACTTATTCAGGAGAACAATGGCATCAACAGTTTTCTTGGAGAAGCCCAGAAAGCAGATGGAAAACCAGAACACTTTCTAGAGGGATGTCATTGCCATTGGAAAGCAGTAAGCATCGCTTTTTGACCCCCTACTATGACGAAAATGGCCCAGAACAGCCACCTGCATTCTATGTAATTTGTACACTTGAAACACTAAATGTCACTTCTTGTGGCTGCCTACTTCCATGGCTTCCACAGGTCTTATACTTAAAACTATATAGTGACATCCCTGTTCTATATGGTCCTTCTATATACATGTATCTGATCACAACATTGGCAGTGTTGCAGGCAACGGAAGTTGTTATTATTGAACAAGAGTGTGTAGCCTTTGACATGAATTAAACGGATCTGTTATATTGTATGGATGATGAAACATGGCTGGTTTCTCTGGTAAATCTCTGATCACTACATACATGCACCTTCATGCGCATTGTACATCCTGGCAAAATCTGGAAGCTTATGCAGGTTACAGAACAAAAACTTTAAACCGCTCTAGCACTTGCACACTACTGAATTCTGGAGCACGCACAGGGCAGTATATAGTAATGGAATCAGCCATTTATTGACATTCGATAGAGATCAGGGTGTAAATTAAATCTAACTTCGGGGCCGTAATTAGTTATCAGGGTGACAGTGAGACAGGCTGAGTTCATTCAGATCACCAATTTGGTGGATAATTCCACGGATGTGACCATCCCAGCGTGCTTGCAGCTAAATCGTCTAGACACATTAAATATATCATCCGCCCATGCAAATGGGCTTGGAACTGAATCCTGGCTAAAACTTCCTTTAGAGTCAATGGTTCAACCTAACGCCCACCCAGCGAACGCCCGTTCAGTCTCACATTCTGGTGATTGATTTCCTTAATATTGCTAATTCCGTTTACATGGTTGGTCAGAAGTTAAAAAAAAATTAACAGTTGTCAAGGGTAATAACATCATTTATTTCCCAGCCTATATAGCATACACGCTCTCCCTCATATAAAACAAATAAAGACACAGTAGACAGAGTCAAGAGATTGTACGATCTTTAGACTTGAAGTTTCCTTGGAATTTGTCCACTCTTCTATATTTTTATGCATCGGTAATCTTACTCGCAAACTTTGTTATGGATTTTTCAGATTTCTTCTGTTTTCCTTGCACTTTTGTTGGCGCTGATCAGCCAAGTACTATTGTACAGAAACGTACAAACAGCTTTCACATGGCCTATTCATCAGCTATGAAAATATTGAGGTCCAACTTGATTACATGTACATGTATGTTAAATAGGGGCCCCGAACATGTAATTACGCGATCCCGATCATGTGGGAAATGTTCACCAAACAGCAGAGCTTTTCATGAATATGATATCAAGCATGATCAATTTTACTTGTTAGAAACTTGGAAACTGTAAAATAATGAGAAATAACACAATTATATACAAGAAGAAATAAGGCAATAGCAAGTGATTTCTATAGGCCTGTGAATAATTCAGTCCAGCAAATCATATCAGTTAAAGGTGATCTGCAAAGCTTTTAATTTTATCTAAAATGTTGCTATAAATATATATCTTGTCTTATATGACATAACTTTTATACGTTTTTGCGTCAAATATATTTTGCAAAATTGTACTAATAACAATATTTAAGTTATCCTGTTATAGATCCGTCTTGAAAACTTGCATCGCTTGTCTCTCTTGGTTTGTTGAACGTTATGACGTTATAGCGGTCTCCTTCATTCAAGTTTTATTTCAATGTGACGTCATGCTACGTCGGATGAATGAACGAGGACCACTATAACGTCATGACGTTCCAAAAACAACGGGAGGCAAGCCATGACGTTTTTAAAAGTTCTGGCTCTCGTTTTCTGGTGGTATAAGTTTTGACTTCTCATATACCCAAAATAAAACAATAACCCACAGAACTATTACCACACACATTTGTAACAACTATAGAAGTTCTTGTTTTATGACATTTTAACAGAACATTGGAAAGCTTTTCAGTTCACCTTTAAGGTTTAGTAAACTGTAAACTATAAAAGAATGGTCACACAATAGAGGACCAGAAAGCTACATGAAAGTATTAAAAATACATTGGTTGGGTCTATCCTATCTACTCACCAAAATACTTCCTACATGTATCTAAAACCTTTTATTGGCCAGTATAGGTAGACACTTAATGTAGGGAGCTATTGTCTGAGTCTTTGTGCAACTGAAAAGACTCTTCTAAGTCTAGACACATTGTTTTCCCCAGATAAGGCTAGTGTATGCATTGTCTCGTGATCCTTACATGGACTATGAACCCCAGTAGATGCAAATTTGTTTTTTTTCTTTTTCTTCTTCTTCTTTTCAGAGTTAATGCTAAAAGCATAGCTACATGTACATGTATTTTCTTTAAATTTGAGTGACCTGCATTAATAAATATATATTTTCCAACCTACATCTAAATGTACCTACCCAAATGTTTGAGGCAGGGTCAGTTAAGCCCACAATTCATAATATTACATGTACATATAAAAAGCAATATTCCTTCATCAAAATAACAGTTCTTTCCATTGGTACATGTACATGTACACGTAGTTGCAAGGCATACTCTGTGCGACCACAACCTGTAACCATCTCGGTCATCTATACGCGGTAAGACTGACCCTGGGATCGTGTGTATCCAATGGAGACACACGATTGCAAGCCATCTTATGGATGGCGAAGTGTACGCAAACTGTGTATGACCAGTGCTCATCGTACCATGATTAAGGGGTTGAAATGTTTAAACAAAATTACCTGTCTCAGATGACAGTTACCGGTCTCAGGCAGGCCTTGTTTTTCGTCAAAATTCACGGGAATCCAAATAGATTCTCGCAACCCAGCTCTATGGGAATGCACGGGAATCCAATGCTATCATTTCTATACAGTTCGTTAATATTTTAGGGGAATCTGTTGGATTCCCGCAAATTACTTTGCGGAAGTGCTGACGGGAATCAGATTCCCGGATTCCCGTGGAAAAACAAGCCCTGTCAGGTGATGGATAAAAATGATTTCTATATGTACGCATCAGTCCTCCCAACAGTAGCCTGAACGCGCTAATGATACCAAATAATGTTACTTTTGTGTTCTATAATGTTAAATATATATGGAGGCCTGATCAGTTTCATTTGTATCCAATTGGTAATGCATTGATTAATCTGTTGGTAGTTTTTTGCATTCAGTTTCAGTCCTGCAAAAAAGTAAAATTTCGACACCTGTACATGTCAGCAAGATACACATGTATCTGAATGGCATTGACCTAAGCTGAGGAGCTAGGACTGAATTTAAATAAATAAATGAACCTGTACATCATCTACATGTAAATGAGGATTTCAATAAAATATATAACAATTCTAATTCACTGCAAGTGCAAGATTGTCCAGATATTGTACAAGTACATGTACTTGCATACATGTAGATCTGTATACATGTACAGTGCAACCTCTCTTTTATGCTGTTATGCACTTGTCAACTGGATAGAGATGCCGTATAGAGTGGTCACTCTCGCATTATTCATGCAAAACATAAGATTCCAGGAGGGTGATCAACAGCTCTCGTAGCTTTACAGTCATGAGAGACGAGCTGTCTTAGCCATTTGAGGTGAGCGATCTCTCGCACACACCTCCACACATGCCAAGAACATGTCAGCCAAGCAGTTCGTGACTCTTAGTTTCGTCACAGTTTACCTTTAATTACTGTCCTTTTACATTTCCCTGATTATGATCTGATGTCATTTTAATGATGCAGTATTCTTGTCAAAAGAGAAATCCAGAACAGTGAGTGAGTGAATATGATTTAAAATCGCTTTCAACTATATTTCAGTCATATCATGACATTTGGATTCTATTCCTCGTCACACCTGGGAATCCCACAGGCACATGTAGGGTCCTATTCCTTTTTACAGCTGGGAACCCCACAGGTGGGGTCCTATTCCTCTTCACACCTGCAGGGCATGAATTTACCATAAAACTTTACCAGACCATAGGGCTGGTATATTTCATTATACAAAGGTGAAAATCTTTAATTATAACCAGCCAGTTGGGCTGGTTAGCTAGCTTTAGAACTATATTCAACCAGACAAGTTCTAAATTCACCAGCCACGGGCTGCCGGGCTTGTGGCAATTTCGAGCCCTGACCTGGGAAGACTACGGGTGTGCACGACACTATAGATCAACCCTGCGAGACCCAAGGTGCGCAATCCAGAGCAATTACATTACACATTTCGAATACGATTTATTGAAAAAGTTGTTCATATCCGCGAACTAAATGCAAATCAATGTCAAATTGGAAACTTAAAAGGCAGAATTTGTTGTGAGTGGCTTATTAGAATCTCGCAGAATATCGGCATAAATTTCCATAGTGCCACCTGCCTGTAGATGGGGTTTCTCTGATATACCAACTTGGTTTACCTAGACTGATACAATATAAGCTATAATTCAATAAAAAAAAAATAAAAAAAAATTCCTGTAGACAAACCTTTTGAAATCATTACCTGAAACACACAAATTACTATGAATGGCCTAATTGAATCTTAAATTGGCACAAATCAACAAAAAAACATATGCAAATAACAAGACATATACATGTATGTCTTTTTTCTGGTTCTTGCATTGGGATATATGTCAATGTATGGGTTTCACACAAAGCCTTTAGCTATTACAGAGTTTGAGAGCGTGAACATGACAGAGATTATATATCCTGCGGGTTCCTAACACCCTGAGGCAATGAAGAAATATGGGACTTTCCAAGAAAGGTGTAGAAATCTAATTAGATGGATGTCAAGTATGATTCAACAGTTAACAAAGGCTCGTAATGGATGAAGCTTTATGGGGGGAAAATCCATAAAAACAAACACCACGAGGAAATAAACAAGCCAGTTTAGGCAGACTAAGCAGGCCTAGGGAGTACAGCCTCGGCAGTTTTATGAGCGTTTTACTGCAAAGACCAATCATCCGTTGACTCCTCCGTCCTAGTAGTCGGGACGCTGGAAGATTTACCCGACTAACCCTGTTTACAAAGTCCGAGACAACATCGTCGTCGTTGTACCAACTATGAGCCTGTACGACTGCCACGATCATGGCCCGCTGGGAAAATCACCAAATGCTCGCCTATACTATAGATCCCAGTGGGATTTCTGGCCATTTAGAAACATTTATAAGCCAAGTTTTAGAAGCCCAACTCGGTGATAAACTGTCCGATGTGACAAAAAACATAGCAAACAGATGAGCGGAACAAGGATTTGCAATTTGCGAAGCCATTACAAATATGTTTCCTCCATAAGTGGAAACAGTAACTTCTTTTTTTCATGTTTTCTTTTTTTTTCAGGGAAAAGTGGTTGAAGTGGGTTCAATGAGAACAGATTTAGAATCTGATTTTTTTTCACAAAGCTAATTTACACAAATTCAAATAGGAAGTGTTTGGCAAACGCTTCTAAACTCGATGCTTTTAACACATTTATGAGCTCATCTATGGCATCCTGCTTACATGGTTTATGAGACTCCGAGTGCTGCCAACAATATAGTATCTGCATGTAGAGTGAAACGGAACAATGTACATGTAACGGGTCGAGCAAATGAGGGCTCTCCAGTTTGGAGATAGGAATGGTCGTTTGTCTTGAACAACTAACAAATTTGCTGTGAACAAATTTACTGTTTTTGGTCAGTGGCATCAGAGTTCATATATTTTTACATTGGTGTACATGTATTATAATGTTTTTTTCAAACCAAAATTTCAACTTCAATGTGTGAATTTAGGCACCTTTGACAAAAACCTACAAATTTGTTCGTATTTTAAAAGTTTTAAAGACAATGACTGTTTTTTACCTCGAGAAGCCACATTTCCCCAACCTGTACAACACAAGGGCCCAGTGAACATGAGTTAGTGATTGAACATGATTTAACATCGCTAATTTCCACATCATATCAGTCATATCACAACGTTTGGGTCCTTCTATCATGTCTATTCACACCCGGGATCCCACACTATTCTATTTTACACCCGGAAACCCCATGGATGCCCCAGTTGGTCGCCTCTTACGACAAGCTGTCGGAGGAGCTGAGACCTTTAATTCAGATCAATCTCATATCTAGGGTGTACAGGGTCAATCCTCAGAAGCCCCAGAGGGCCGGTGAACAGGAAGCTACAGTCACAATGTTTTATAAAAATGCATATATACATGTAGATGTAAACTCTGCGGTAAAACACCGCAGGAATCATACAAGAGTCCCGATAAATTAAAAAAATCGTGAAAAAAAAATTTCTCATTTTTTTCCAATGAATGAGACAGACGCAAACATAGAAAATACCGTGATTTGGAATTTCTTGGGGGCGCCGCCATGTTTGTTTTGGGCAGGATTTTTATCCAATGGAAAAGCGTAAAATTCAGTTGTGCCGATAATCTCCTACGTCATCGGACATTCTCTGTGTCGAGATAACATGGGCGCATATGGTCGTTTTCATGCACTCCTCCGTTCCCCGACTAACAGAGGCAATGTTATCGATTAGCTTTGATGTAGAATACAGCCTGATTCTAGCAGATATTCTACGATGCCGGGCTGCTCTGCATTTGGCTGTCACAATGTACAAGGTAATCCCGACACGTCGCACTATCATCCTCGTTCATGTTTGTAAGCTACGGTCTCGAATACTGCACCTATGCCAATTGACGCGTTTTTACCTCCAGAGGCAGAAGAACTAGTGTCCACTGACGTCACGATTCTTCAAACATGGAGGCCTCTATGTTCGTCCAGTGTAACGAAGTTAAGACGTTTAGTACTGCTTTGAAAAAATTGTAAAAAAATATCTGATAAACGATTTGGATTCTATGAGGAAAAAGCTTTAACTGGCCATGCACGTTTCACCAGAGTTTACGTTCCCTTTAACATCACCCCATTCTAACACAGCCAATGAAGGAACTCAGAACTGTTCCACTGGATATGCATAGTACGAAATGGAACATTCAGCCTTTGATACCTTTTCTATTATACAGATAGTGCATGCTGCGGGGCATGATATCACAAGTTGTCAGCTCGAGACAGGTGATGTTCAATGAGTGCGAAAAACAAGTTGAACATCACCTGTCAAGAGCTGGCAACTTGTGATATCACATCCCGTATATTAGGCTAATGCCAATTGATGCCATGTTTCCCATCAGATTGTTTTTGAAAAGTGATGCAGGTGGGGTCTTACGTTTCATTATTTATTGCTCATTATTTGAAATACATTCGAGCCGACATCACTCAGCAGTCATGTTTGAGAATGTTTAAACAAACGGGTTACCTCCCGGATAGGATTTTCCACGAGAGCATACTATTTTCATCAATTTATTCATTTCCATCATCAGATTTGATGTGTCTTTGAGGTTATTGAATGAAATGGGATTAGCTTAAACACCTCACAATTGCGCTTGGAAAGTGCATCAAAGTTGGAAAAACTGCAAATAATGAAATAAACGGGTGATAAACGTAGGTAAAATTACATGCGGGCGTCCGACGGGAAAAAAGGAATCAAGTGTGGACGGCCTTAAAATCATTCTTTGTACATCATTGACACCATTAGATTTAGGAATCAAGTGTGGACGGCCTTAAAATCATTCTAAAGTTGTACATGATTGACACCATTAGATTTAGGGCCTCGAGTTTGGTAAGGTCATGTCGCCTAACATGGTTATCCTATTTTGGAGTTTTCTGAGAATGAAATCAGAAACCATATCTATGATGTCATCCAGAGATAGAAGGAACACCTGGCATGAAATGTACATGCCATAGCGCAATGTGGCTGTTATAGGAGAGACTTTGAAAGTGCGTTTTTATTTACATGTAGATGACATAAATTTGACTCATTGGCCAGTGGTTGAGCTGAAAATATTACATGTACGGTACCTTAACCTAAAAGTGACAATATTAAACACAGATAATGCTACTGTATAAACTATACACATGTGCATATGGATACAATCGTCTACATTTTGTTTGATGCATAGTTGCTCCACTGGATGAATGTTTGCTCAGATGAATGGGTTATTCCACAGACCATGCACTATTGCCTTGAGACTGTGCGCTATTGCCTCGAGATTGTTCGCTATCATGAATTCTGAAACGTCATGCGAGATGAACAAATCTGGTACGAGGTATAATGATAAAGGATGGCACACACTTCAAGGCTCAACTGCCCGAGACAGGTGAATGTAGCACTGGGGCAGGTAGTTTCTAAGCTGACATGCCCGACTGGACAGGTCGTTTTGGCTGAATAAATTCGCCAGCTGTGCATCTGTCGCGACTATTGAAGACAATCAAGTTTCTACAGTATGGCAGAACTTGTCAAATTTACGGTGACGTGAGACTTTTACGTACATATTTTGTTCGCTTTTTTCTTAGCACGAGGGCATCCATTTCGGTAAATAGTGTATTTGCCCTGATGCTCCCGCACATGGTTTTTCTCCCGACTGAGCCGTTAGACATTCGCTCATTGGCCAACGTTGGTCTCTCTGGGGACTATCGACCAATCGGGGAGGAACTTATTCGCTCTGTGGCCAGTCGCAAAATAGCGGCCAAACAATTTTCGCTGTCAAAGTTGGGCAAGTAGGAGTAAACCTTGGACAAGCAAATTTGCACACCCACCTGCAGGGTCTGAAATAACGGTCGGACATCGGACATGTCCGATCAAAATCCGCCCTGCGCCAAAAAAAAAAAATTCTCCGTGGACAAAATTCTAACTGGGAAACATGATCGGACAAAGTTCAGATCTCGTCTTTATTCTTCTTGCAAAGTTCGTCAGATTAGCTTATTTCTCTCGTAAAGTTTAGATAATCACGATTGAAAACCCATTGCATTTCGGAAATGGCTGTCATGTACCATGCGGGAATCGTTGTGTTGTTAAAAAACCCGGAAGTTTTGATGAAACTACTGTCTGCGCTTGTGCGAGGCATGTTTACCAAAACGAGGGTCGATGTATTGAGCAATTACAAGCGTCTAGTCCGTCATCCATAATTCAGCCGTCGTCCATTAGAGAATATCCGCGTCCATAATCCAAAGACCTATTCCATATTCCATATAACAGTATTAGCACCAAATTCAAAAAGACAATCATAGTATACAAAAACATAGGCTTGTTACCTGCAAGAGAGAAGCGGTCAACAGTTTTCAACCCTTATCCCTCTAGGCGAAATTTACACTGGTTATGAGTTTTCTGCCCCGAAGTGATATGGTAATGAGCTTTAGCCATAAAAGGATGTTTCCGAGACCCCGAGTCGAATGATAATGAGCTTCTGCCATTTATGGATGTTTCCGTAAGACTTCTTGTATATTTTCTCTCGAGAATACACCGGATTGAGGTGGAGATTGCCGATCTAACCCAAATTCACGTTACAGCTTCCAATGATATGCGGCAACAACAACAACGCCAACGATAAATGGTTGTTGTCAACGACTAAAACTTGCCATTTTCAGCGGTTTTAGGCGAATAATGACAGAGACAGTTTAACAACACAAGTAATTAAGTATTAATTAAACTATTTTCAATGATCTTTTCAGTCAATAAATTTAATGATGTGAAATTTGGGCACATTATGGACGTAAAAAATTTAAAAATCTCATTTTCAATTTTTTTTTATTGTTCAGCCCCGATACGTCTCCCCTTAACTTGACTTCTCTTTTTTTCGATTCAGCTTAAATCAACAGGATGGTTTTTTTTATAAAAATTATTTTATGAAAAACATCTACCAATAATATCATTTTTACCTGGTGAACTGTTACAAAAAAAAACAACAAATTTTTCTGTGCATTTTCATCATTCCTACAGTGCCAAAAATGGCCGAGAATGCATCTCCAGCAACCTAGAAACATTTGTAACATCATGTGAATCAAGGAAATACAAATGGAACTGGTCACCGCCACTTCAATATTATATGATAATGAGCTACATGTAACATGTGACCAAGAGGTTGCAAGCGATTGGAGAAACTACATCGCTTGTAATTCAGTTGAGAGTATCTGCATACATTCAGGATCATCCCTGATTGCTCATTACTGAATTGCAAGAATTCAATCAGCTTGATACATGTACGTCCGACTCGGTCACTTGCGATAAGGTCATGAGAAAGGTTTGCCGCACACCAAGCAGAATGCTTGCTATGTACCAGTAGCCGAACTTTTGGCCCAAAAAATTGTGAAGGTGTACGCCAGCCTTTATAGCCTTCCCACGTGCATGTACATACATCATACATGCAAACATTTATAAGCTTAAATATGCCTTCAGAAATTGTCTTTGGATCTGAAGTCACATGAAATATTATAGATCTATATTCACAAAGAATCAAAATACTCTATCAAATATGCCATGGCAAAGCACATAACATGACAAAAGGCTTGTCAAGATGAGAAATCAATGTTTTACAAGTACAACAACGTAATATCATAGTTATGACTGAATTGCTTGCACTTGTATTAATGGGTGCACGTAATACATTGTACATGATGTATGGAAATAAACAAAAAAAATCCATTTATTTGTGCTAGCGAACAAAGCCTCTACTCCAGCGATGTAAATTTAATCAGGCCACAATAATTTCTTGCGTAATAATAATTGATGAGTCTAGCCAAGTCTTTTTTATCCAGATATATAACATCATTTCAGAGATTATCAGGATAAAATCATGACATGTGTCATCTCTACTCATAGGCTTAATATAATAAATCTGTATATTATCTTAAAATGGTCCTTGGGAGGTATACATGTATGCTGTTTGAGAATATTGAACAGATGTGCCTGGGCCCCTTTGAGCTGGTATACGAGTACAGTTGACAGTAGCCACGTAGTCGCATCATCAGTGTTGACCAATGGCAGTCAGGCTCTCAGACAAATTTCACTTTCTTTTCAGTGGCCATCTTTCACTTGTGAAGCTCATGTGATAGTGTGGGCCGTCCGCTCTTCAAATAGCGTCTCTGATTGAATCGCGATGTTTAGTGGCAGTCCCGGTTGATTGGCTGGCATACAAGCTTCATACTCAGATACTCAGTAAAGTTATCAAAGACATGCAAGCCTCAATCAGTTAATAGTGTGTGTATGTTTGATAAATTTTATTTGTCCATCATTAATCAAATCATATAGCCCTCATCTATAATATAAATAATTACATGACACGAGACAATGTCAAATATTGGCAAGATATTGAGCTCGAGGGGTGAAGTCTCTATCATGTAACTGTTATCCAATGATCATCTGAGCATGAAGATCAAACAAAAAGAGAGGGTTTGATTCAACATCGCAGTCACCAACATCAAAGAAGATGCCAAATTGGGGAATTGCCATATCGTGTACATGTACATGTATCCTTGTATAAACTAATGATACACAAATTACCATCTGTATTTTGAAGCTTAGGCATTCATGTCATTATGACCTGGTTAAATCTCTACAATCAATTAAGTCTGTATGATGAGCACATCAGGTGTGTACTGCCACACCCCAATCACCATGTGTACTCCCATGTTCATCTGTACACAGGTGAGAGTACATATATTATGCATGATTTGGAGTTTAATACCAAACTTAGTAAGAGTTCAAGTACATGTATATGGGATATAATGCCTTGGGCTTGGCTCCCTTATCAATCCTTGTTTGAGTGATTGTTCATGGTTTACAACAGTGCATGTGCAGATACAATCATGACAAAGGGTTGACTTGACCAGTGAGGGACTTTGGGTAATAGGCCATGTTGACCAGTGAGAGATTTTGTTTAATAGGCCATGTTGACCAGTGAGAGGGTTTGAGTAATAGGCCATGTTGACCAGTGACAGGGTTTGAGTAATAGGCCATGTTGACCAGTGAAAGGGTTTGAGTAATAGGTAATGTTGACCAGTGAGAGGGTTTGGTTAGGCAATGTAAACCAGTATGAGGGTTTGGGCAACAGGCAATGTTGACCATTGAGATGGTTTGGGTAACAGGCAATGTTGACCAGTGAGAGGGTTTGGGTAATAGGCAATGACCAATGAGAGGGTTTGCATAATAGGCAATGTTGACAAGCGAGAGGGTTTGGTTAAGCAATGTAAACCAGTATGAGGGTTTGGGCAACAGGCAATGTTGACCATTGAGATGGTTTGGGTAACAGGCAATGTTGACCAGTGAGAGGGTTTGGGTAATAGGCAATGACCAATGAGAGGGTTTGCATAATAGGCAATGTTGACCAGCGAGAGGGTTTGGTTAATAGGTCATGTTGACCAGTGAGAGGGTTTGAGTAATAGGCCATGTTGACTAGTGAGAGGGTTTGGGTAATAGGCAATGACCAATGAGAAGGTTTGCATAACAGGCAATGTTGGTCAGTGATAGGGTTTGGGTTTACAATATGCAATGTTGACCAGTGAGAGGGTTTGGGTACATGTAATAGGCAATGACCAGTAAAAGGGTTTGGGTAATAGGCAATGTTGACCTGTGAGAGGGTTTGGGTTTACAATACGCAATGTTGACCAGTGAGAGGGTTTGGGTAATAGGCAATGACCAGTGAACGGGTTTGGGTAATAGGCAATGTTGACCAGTGACAGGGTTCGGGTAATTGGCAATGCCTCTTCACCCCCTTTTAGAGAGCAGGTCTTGTGCCATTGTCAGAGGGTCAGGCATATGTCCTGAAAGAGAGACAGTTGAAGTCCGGGTAGAGAAGAACACATCTAAAGTGTCAATCTCACCTCAGACCAGCTGATTATGGCCTCCGCAATTAGCAATTTACAATAATCTCCTAGACCATATTGATTTGGTCCAGTTCATCAAGTACAATGCCAGTTATGGCAAATAGGACAATACATGTATTCAAGTGATGAAATCCTCATGTTACCAGCCTGAGATAATATTGACAGCATTAAATACCTTATCACACTTCTAGCAAGTCACTCATCTTTGACAAATCCCCAACTAAATCACTTCAGCAACCATCTGGTAATAGCAATCATTGTTGTGCAAGTTCATGTTCATCTAGGTCACAAACCACTAAACAATTCCGTATGTATTCATATGTGGTGAATCGGCTGCACACATCTTGAGAAAACTATTACATGTACCTAATATTCGCCAACCACATACGACCTGCCACACCAGGTAGTCTGGCTTTACTGCTCAAATATATAAAAAATTCATCAGTCATTCCCCACTATTTTTTCAAGATACAATGAACAGAAATAATATCATTCTGGTTAACATCATCACAGTTAATTTCGGAGGCGGGCAATCAAACTGGCCCAGTTTTTTTTCTCCTAATAAAATTTAGAAAGATACATGCATTTGAGTATTGAAGTATAATGGTGGTTCTTGAACAAGTTTAATTAAAGAAATAGACAAACTTCTGAGCTGTACTCCACGTGAACATATTTTTTTAAATATGTTAAATATTGTGTAAATATGTTTACGTGGAGTACAGCTCAGAAGTTTATCTAGATATAGATCTACATGTATAATCAACGAACCCACTTATGAGTCTAAAACAGTATATCAAGTTTAAGTAATATTCAAGATAAACTTCTAAATCATAGGATTTTTACACTGCTTCTTTGTTTTATGACTTCAATTTGAACAATTCCAGTATTATTAATGCTATTTTAATGCACAGCACCACATGACAAGCATGTTGGAACTTGTGACTTTATCATGGAACGATTAATTATCACACATGTGTCACAACTCTATTCCATTCTCAGCATTGCCGCAACATCCCACAGATGAAACAGGAGTCTCAAAGTATGATGTTGTGAAGGTCATCGCTGATTTCAAAAGAGGCTATGAAGATTTCTCTTCCACTGTAGAAAGCTGCTTTCGAATTCTTGGACAATGTTGGAGACAGAATATGAGTGAAAATTTGGGTAAAAACTTATTAATCTACATGTAGGTTTATTGAAGTATTAACGTTTGTCTCATCTCTTTACGAATGTGAATGTAAATGAAACTACTTCAAAGAACTGTTCAGAAGTAGAAACTGTTCCAGAATTCACATGTGTCCATTCTAACACAACCCATGAAGTACATTCGTGCTCAGAACTGTTCAATGAATGGATATGCCTAAGTTCCAAACAGAACATTTTCACATCCTCCTTGATTGTGAATGACCCAATCTCAAAATTTTGAGATCCACTTACACAGTTAAGTTAACAAGGACTCAACTATCAATGACCTCTCAAAGATTACCAGTGGTTGTCATGTAGGCCTAAATGTAGGTCTGTTCATGATAATTTGTTGTAGGTTTCCTGGGAAACAAAATATTAACATTATTAAAGCACACTCCAGCTCAGTCAGTAAACTACATGTAGTCCCAGGGGTTTGACACAAGCATTGAAACAGGGACGAAATCTAAAGAGGTGTAATATGAAAACAAGAGAGAGAGAGAGGATTTAGATTTAACATCGCATTCAGCTATGAAAAGAAGAAGTGATGATGAAGTGGAATATTGTCAAGGAGCGCTGTGAAGTACCATACAATATTGGTCTGCTGACAACAGTCCTACGGTACCAATAAGCAGCCTTGCGACCATCCAGCTGGAATTAAGGTACTAGAGGAGCCTAGTAGAACACACTGATGAAGTAGTGCTGAGTAGTACATAGATGGCAAGCAATCCAATTGGATTTGTCACGGAGTTATTTGTATTGAAGTGAAATGCCATCAGGGGATCCAATAAATCAGACTGGCAGACATATGGTAATATGACCAACGACCAGTTACTAACATGCTGCCCCCATGTTCATAACACTCAGCAAATCAGTACATCCATTCATTCACACATGTACATGTACAGCCAAAGTGTTAGCCAGAGATCCATCCACTGGCAATGCATTTTATAAAGAGGAACCCAAATGTGATACTAAAATTGCTGAAAGGAAGATATATGCGATAATTGTCATCTTTATGCTGAGTATTTTTGGCATCGATTTGATCAACATGAGCAGTGTGACTAACGTTACAGGACCTACGAAGTAGAGTAAGCATTAGGACTCGAACGCGAACTGAACTCTTGGAAATCCCCACCCCCAGTTGAAATCCTGCCTATATAAAGATGGGCACCGCCCAAGTCAGAATCGCCAGTGATTTTCATCAAATATCACCAGAAATTTTCATCAAAAGTAGGTAAGCTCAGAACTTGTTGGTAACAGTCTCCTAATGCGCCTTCATTCCAAAAATAAATAACGATCGCCGATTTAATTTTACAATTTTTTAACTAAAGGAAACAGATTGAATAATAAAAAGTTCAGTAGATTTCAAGCTTTGCGTGTGAAAATACATTTACATCTCTTTCATGGTTTTCAGTGCTCTTGTCCAGGATCAAAACAACTTTTTGAATCGCATTATTTTTCCAACAATACAACAAATTTTTATATATAGTACTATAGTAGAAAGGTAGCATTTATGTAGTTTACGGTAATTCAACTCAAGACCAACACCTTCTCTGCACAAGATAATAATGATTCTATGTCATTCTCTTGAGCATAACCGGTACAAAGACGAATAAATAGCGTCTCTACATCACGTTGTTATCTAGATATATGAGACAACACATTTTGGGTATCGGCAATCTGATGAATGTACTATTCCGGTTTTCTTGTTTCACATTATATTCTATGGCGGTTGATCGGTGATTTTCTTTATTGATAAACATTAAACCACCTCAGCTTCGTTGTGTGAATCGGAATTACATTGCTGTGACACACCAACACACTCCGTGCCAGTGATTCTGTATTCCCTAATCAAGGAATCAAAATGGATCAAGATTTGAAATGACAAGAAAAATTTAGACATATTTTGTTTACACATGTAATTTTTTGTTTAAGTTATATCCCAGTGTGATATATAGGCAATATTCAAGAGGTACAAAAAAACCCTCAAAGTACCAGTATGTACTCATATTTTCACATCATGATCAAAGTTACTTTATCTAGTTAAATTCTACCCAAAGAAAATAAATTAAGACCCTTTAAACATGCCGTCAATGCCAGATGTTGAGTTTTATACAGCTGTAGATCAGGGCTCTGGGTGCATATATCATGTTTCCATACACTTGATGCACACACAACAGCGGCAAAAAGAAAGCCTCCTTGAACAACCTATCTTTATACAGGAAATTCTTAACTCAGAAAATACCATTCTCTCTCAAAAGAAAACAATTTACGCCAGGAAGGGCTTTTTCATTAAGCTCATTTTGTTAGGTTGGTGCCTACTTAGATTCAATAATTGTCACGAAATTTCTTTGATTATATCTTAATTGCAACCATGCATGTTTGTTCCTCAAACCTGACATGCTTGAGGTATGTACATGTATATGAGAGTCCAGACATTCCACCATTCATGTGAACAAATTGTACTCAACATGGAATAATTAAATTCACACTACCCATTTCTACAGAATCAGTACTATGTCACTATCTATAGCAGTTGAAACACAGTAAAACTTAAACAATTAAAACCAGTAAAGAAATTTGTCTGTTGAATAACAGAAAATATGGTATGGAGATTTGAATGAGTAAACTACTAAACAACTTACATGATACCAACAAAATGTCCCAACACAAGCTGATAAAGTCCTTGGGTGGCTTGCAGGATGGCTTTGATTCACCCTCAGTAAACTTTTATCATTGTTGCTCACAGGCTAATCTGAAGGATGATACCACATCTTTCTTTGTTCTGCTGGGTTATTGCACCAGGCTGACTTAATTGGTTGATGTAGGATATTTCACCAGTGGCAATTTGACCTAAATGTGAAGCCTGATTTGGTCTGTGATGAAATGTTTGGATGTGAAATAGGATACATGTTAAAGGCCACAGTTTACATATATCTATAACAATATACTGAATTGTGTGTATTAAGAATGGCAAGTTGGTAATAGCAGTGTAGATAAATGCACTAACAAATGATGGAAAATTAGCATTTCCTATTTCATTATGCCATCACGTTTTGTACTGTGTTATATATACAGTGAAACATACAGCCAAGGTTTCCTAATGGATATGACAGTGCACTCGCTGAGCTATCAATAAATAATAATAAAAATAATTATAAATCAAATTTTCATCAGAATTCGGTCAGCTCAGAACATGCTGGTAACAATGCCCTAATGCACGTTCATGCCAAAAATCAAGGTTCTAATGTCAACGGTTCTCCTTATTTTGCCGACGAAAGGATTCGGATGGACTGACTGACTCACTCATTACCGGACAATTTGCGATCTGTAGTCTACTTCGTAGGAAAATAATCCCTAATTGATGGCGGAGGTATTGTATTTTAAAGATTTTTTAGTTTGAGATAAATTTGGTACATGTAGATGTACTGTATGCAAATGAGTGAATATGGTTTTAACGTCGCTTTCAACTATATTTCAGTCATATCACAACGTTTGGGTCATATTCCTTTTCACACCTGGAACCCCACGAGTACTATTCTTTTTTACAACCAGGAACTCCACGGGTGGAGTCCTATTCCTTTTCACACTCGGGAACCCCAGTCGCCTTTTACGACAAGCTCAGCTGTCCGAGAGGCTGAGGTCTATTCTTACCATGACCTGGGATGTGCACAACAACATCCCCATGGGGCATATGCAAATGGGTGAATGAATAGGATTTAATGTTACTTTCAACAATTCTCAAGTATCGTGACTGTGTGCCTATATGTGACAGAACTATCCCAATGTCACCTTTTTATAGTACTGATGACTGACGCACCATGCCATAGCGCTAGTTCACCCAGGCACATTATCCCGACACTGGGCCTATCCTTGATCTATCCTCTTAATGCTGAGTGCCAAGTGAGGAAGTAACAACTTCCATTGTTATGACTCAGTCATGGATTGATCCAGGAGCTCTATAAGCAATTGAGTTTTACGGATGCTACAAAGGGAACCTGAGCTTGTAGATATGCAAATAATACCAGATCTCAATAAGATCATTTTTTTCAATGCACACCACACCCTTGTTACTGGATATTCAGTTAATGAAATTTCATAACGCATAGAAATTCCAAAAAAAGCTAACCTGTTACTAATGGTAACCATATTTCTGAAAATAACAGGAATTTCACAGCCAAACTTAAATAGTGTGCACAATACAGTAGCAATGATATTCACAGTGCATACATGATGGAACTTACTTTGTTATCAGCAGACTAAATGAAGTTACATTGATTACTAATTGCATTGTTGTTGATCACCAGGAGTGGGGTCAGGTGTACCATCCACTGAACTGTACCATATCATTGCATCAAAACATTTACAAAAACAATGTTGATGTTCACACCAAATCGAAGACACTATCACCAGGATCACACTAATTGATGTTCTATGCCTTCCAATCTAACAGCCTTGTGTGATGAAAAACAAAATCCTTAATTTTCTTGTTCCACCGAAAAAGAAAATCCTTAATTTTCTTGTTCCACCCACCCAAGAGGATCTGCCAAACTTGTCAACCCACATTGTGGAGTAGGGTAAAGATCCATTCTCACGATGTGATTTGTAGTAACAACTCAGTGGGGGAATCCCCCGATTTGTAGGCAGTAGCATGCAACTAATCATATGAACTAGGACCTGTTCTATTTCATACGACTTGTAGCATGCGACTAAAATCGTACGAGTGTTCTCATGATGCAACTTAGTTGTATGCTACAAGTTGTTACTAATACTACAAATCGCACTGTGAGAATGGAACTTAATGGGTTGGTTTCACACAACAAACGTATTTTTAAGGCTGGCCTAATGCAATGCTACATGTACATGGTATTTTGCAGAGAACAAGAATGCCTTTCTGCCTGGAAGCTAGAGCATGCAACTTTGCAAGATCAAATATTGAAATGTGACTCAATGGTGTTTTATTATCAGTTCAGCATCCAGAGAAGATGACAAATCGTGTGTCAACAGTTTGTCGTCTTCAACAATGGTGTAGAGAGGATGGGTGATGAATCACTCAGACACTTGTTGCTAGGCTATCTGAGCTCAGTCCTGCTATGTCTCCATCACCAGGAGTAATATTCAATCAGTGTTGTTCTTGCTACATGTATCCATAAAGTTACACGGATATTGGTACCTTTATAAACAATGATTTCTCAGGTCGTTATTATGCAGCAGAATTACTGCAACAAAAATGTTCAATTCTAATAATTCAATTATTTTAGTCTAAATACATGTACCGGTACATCAATCCATTCAAGATAAATTTTTAGGACAGCAAATATTTCTATTTTCATGATATTAGCCAAGTTTGCTAAATCTCAATCAAAATTAGTACATGCAATACGATGGAAAACAAATCTGAACTAACCTGCCCAACATTTTCAGAATATTTTACTGCAAACACAAATTAAACATATTTTAGATGGCCTCAATTGTATATCCCAGCAAGGTTTATCACCATTGAATTCTGGAGAAATGAAAATAGCCGTACTGACCATTCTTCCCATACATTATATTGGCCATGCAGGGCCATATCCAGAGTTTATTTGGGGACACCCTTTCTTGCCTTTTTTGGGAGCATTTATTTGGGCGCATTTGTATGTAAAAAGCATTAAAATGGGCTGTAAAGTTTGGGCACCCATACCCCTTAACAACAGGTATCAAAATGGCTCTGGATATGGCCCTGCCATGTAAATTTGTCAGGTCCATGTTTCATGGAGAATACAGTGCACTTTTCTTTATTAATGCATTTATTCGTACCTGTGCACTATAATGTACCGTAACTCAGGCATTTTTATGAATGCACGGACACAATACTTAATGTCGTGCTAAATAGAGAAGTGCCCTAATCATAAAAGAAAAAGACAAACAAGGAATTTGATTTTTTTTTTTTTTTTTTTAATAATACTGTTCAGCATTGAACAGACCTGTTCAGGGAAATACCTCAATAACTATGCACCATAGTTTCAGCTTACCTTATTCAGGCCTTGCATTTTGACGGGGCCGATCGGCCCCGGCCCCGTGATCGACCCCGTGAGCACTTTTCACGGGGATTATTCATCGGCCCCGTCAAATCAGTCCAGTGAGTATATTCCCATATCTTCATGGAATAAATCTAATCCTAGTACTGTGTCTTCTGTCTTGACGACTTGTGCTTGGGCCAAGAAAGAAAATATGTCTATTTTCCGGTTTAAATACCCGACCGAGTCTAAATAAATCGTGCGAGTCTAATAATTTTATCAGCAAATTCCAACGAAATCACTACGAAGGCTGCGTTTTACAACAACAACAACCATAAAGCGGCGCGACTACTGTCAGCATGTACCGTAAAGTGTGACGTGACTGTAGCGCAGCATGGCATGGCGGCCGGTTGACGATCTTTTCAGCAAATAAAGCACCTACTTCTAGGTCGGGAATCGAGAAATCAGCAACGTGATTACGGTTCAGTCGACCTGATCATGTTTATCAGGACAATTTTAAACATATTCTCCATCAACTTCGAAAGAAATCAACTGATTTTATGGCTTGAAATGGCGTTTGTTGAAGCAGTGTTTCGTGGACACGGTAATTTGCAAGTGGTTTCGTTTTCAGCGAAATCGGCGACGACACAGTCCAAGTCGCCGTCAAAGTCTAGCCGACCGGTACCATTTCTCCGCTAAAATATCCAAAATTTCCCGACTGTTTTATTATGAATGCATTGCAATGAACCCCCAAGATTCAAGCAAGTAATAATTCTTCGTTTTTTAAGAAATGGCGTGTTCGAATCGTTGTACGGTCCAGTCTTGTTTCTCAAATTGCTCGAATTAGATAGGCGCTGGTACAGATCTCCATGATGTTCAAATTAATTTCCCATTTCATTTTATGGGATACGGACAAAACCCCAGTGGACAAAACACCAACGGACAAAACACCAGCTGTCAATTTTTTTCTTCTGGCTTTTCCAGAAAATATGTGCACTCCCCCTATGGAAGGCACTGGAATTCCACATGGAATTTTGTATTTTTCACTAAAAATCCTTGAAATTTGACAGGGAAATTTTATCATTCCTGAGGGGAAATTCTTGGAATATATTGTTTTGCATATCAAGTTAATAAATTAAAACGATACTCGTTTTAGTGGTAATTGAAAACAGCAGTCAAAACACATTATTGGCAATTCTTATTTCTACAATATCAGTACCGGTAGGCTACAATAACTGGTTTCAGCAGAAGTCGTTGAAATATTAAGATTTGCTGGATCCAGTAAAGATAAAAATACCAACATGGAGGGTTTTTCTTTTATTCCTTTATTTTTTTGGTGATACCGGTACTTATAAGATCTTTTGAATATATGAAAATATGGGGGAATATATGTTATGAGGGTGAAAGGGGGGGGGGGCGATATGTCCTGGGAGAATATGTTAAAGTGGGTGGGAATGTTGTACAATCAAGAATAATTTGTAGAGCATTGTATATGGGACAGGAGTAGGCTACTGGACATCAAAATAAAATTTATTTCCAAACAAAGGTTTGGTTGATATATGACCAATAATACATTGTCATGTGGTGAAATTTGAAATCAGCCCCGATGTCCAAAAATCAGCCCCGTGACCCTGCAAGACGGGGCCTATTGATCAGCCCCGTCTTATTTCTAGAATGCAAGGCCTGCTTATTTACCTAAAAATGCAGGGATTCCAGCCTCAAAAAGTGTTGCCGGCAGAAGTACAAAGGCCCGATAGAAATTCCTAATTACAGAGCTGCTGATTACATGTAGCCATATAGCAGTGGTCACTAATATACATGATACCACTGTGAATAGAAGCAAAAGCTATATTGAGCACACTCAATCCAGTAAGTGCAGATATCTGTTTATTGTAGACAAGGTGTTATCCTCAGATACATGTAGGTCAACTGTTGACTGTGATGTACCACAAGATATGATAACTGTCAAGCATTTGTTATCTGCAGAGATGTTAACTGTCAACAATGTAGATTTCATATGTTAACTGTCAACATTATATTATCCTAAGATACATGTATGTGAACTATTGGCAATATGTTATCCCAAGACATGTTACATTAACTGTTGAAAAATGTGTTATCTATCAAGTTAAGAATGTGTTATCCTAATATGTGTTAACTGTCGACAATTTGTTATGTCAAAAGATGTCTAAAGATATGTCAAACCTCATCTTAAGATGTTAACTACGATGTATCAACAATGTGTCCGGAGATATTCAGCTGGTGACAATGTATTATCCTCAAACAAATTGACAATGTGTTATCCCGAGATATATAGAGTGGCGACAAGGTAAGTCCCTATTGATGATGTGTTACCAGTTATCCTAAGATATGTTAACTGTTGACAAAGTGTTAAGACCAAGATGTTAACTCATTCGGTACCAATGACACCAAAAGATGACAAATTAACTCCATGTCCTGACCCCTAAGACGAATTTTGGCGTAATTTCTAAGAGCCTTCCCAATCGCAATGACACCAAAGGACGACACGCTGCTTTGCTGTCAAATAAAACCCCATCCCGTCTTCAATGTCGCATTTTACTCGAGCATCTTTAGTGAAACTTAACCAAATGTATATCTTTGAAAAGTCTAAACTTTGAACAATCGGATTATCCAAGAATTTTCCCATTTTAATAAACAAATAAAACAAGATCCAGAGTGAAACGAAGAAATGTTGGGGAAAATGCAGAACTCCGAAATTTATGGTTTCACCGTGTCAGTAAATGTCGCTGCAGAAATGTAAATTCCCTCAGTAAGCTTACTCCTTTTCAAATCTCTCTAGTTCCGGACTATAACGTGTTCAAGAGACCATCAAATTGTTCCATGAAGATGTGATCCATCAGATCCACTTCGTAAAGTTTATTTCCAAACTTTTCCAACACCTGTATCGGCAACAATTGATCAATTTTCTCGCCCGCGATGCTCTCGCATGTAACTGCAATGGTCGAATTGATCAATCGCGTGCCTTTAATTTGATTTAGTCATGTGGTAACGATACAGCCAACCAAATAGCTGAATGTCGGCGTGGTTCATTGGCAGACACGACCAGTCACGTCAAATGAAGCATATTTATATCCAATCGTAGCTTTCGTTTTATTAGTCATCCATTGGAACCAAGAATAGAGTGGGGAAGCCCATAATTTGAGCTTTCCAACGTGACCTTTATCATGGAAAACAGTTGCGGGAAAGCGGAGACCTAGGCGTTGAAATGTGGGAGCAATTTTGCAAAGTTTCTCATCTCAAGCTATGTATATTCTGACAAATATCCACGAATATGAAACGAGTATTCATCATTCATTTCTGGGCATTGTAATCAAAGAAATATATCCTTCTAATCTTTGGAAAATACGTAGGTTTGTGCAACCTTTTTTAATTTTATGTGGTTGTTGAACATTGTTCATCGAAACATCGATCGCCATTGGCAGTGCCATTTTGCAAACGTCAAATGAAAATTACGAACGTGTCATTGAGTTTACTGATTTTTATTTGGTATAAACTGCATTTCTTGGAGGAAAATAATATGTTTGTTGAAATTTATTATTTCAAAAGTACATAAAGCAATAACGTTCAGAATGTCTGGGATCTGCAATGCAGACAGAAGCACATAAATGCCTTCTGTTTTGGAGATAATTATTCAACTTCACTGACTGTCATGAGCTGGAAGTAGCGGGATCCAGGCCAAGAAAACTACATCTGGGGCTGACAGCTAGGATGAGCTATGGTACAGAATGAGTTAACTGTTAACAATGTGACAAACTAAGATGTGTATGTCAATTTGACAATGTGTCAAAACTAAGATATGTTGACAGTTAACTTCTCTTAGTTTAACACATAAATATGTCAATTGATGGCAATGTGACAGTTATCCTAACTAGATATCAACTGTTGGTACATGTAATTTGCTATAGTTGTGTTTTGACAAATTCACAATGCAGTGAGTTGTGATTTGACAATGCCTTATTTTAAGATTTGTTAACTAACTTAAATGTGTTATCCTAAGATAACTAAGTGTTGACATTATCTTACCTGTATCCTAGGAAATGTTAACTACATGTATCAACAATGTGTTATCCTAAATATTATAAATGTTGACCAAGATACCGGATATGTCAACCATATATATATGCTTTACCAAGATATGTTAAGCGTTGGCTGTGTTATCCCAGATATGGCAAGTGTTGACAATGCATTATCCCAAGATAGATATTGACTTTGTATTATCTAGTAAGTTTATTTATTTATTCCAACAGGCCAGAATACCCAATAACAGACTTCGGAAAACACTAGACATGTATACAAGTTACAACTTAGCTTAAATGTTAACTACATGTATGTTCCCCGAGATGTGTTAAAAAGTTATTATTATTATTATAAAAAGTTATTATTATTATTATTATTATTATTAACTGTTGAAAATGTGTGTGTTATCCCAAAATGTGTTTAACACTGTTGACAATGTGTTCCAAAGATATATGTTAACTGTGTCACCCTGGACCTGGAGATATTAATTTTTGGCAGTATTTTATCCTATTGTATTGTTGCTATTAACTGTGTTATCCTAGATAAGATTTGTTAACTGCCAGTACCATAATGAGCTTAGTCTATATACATGTAGGTTACTCAACCATGTCAAATGATTCGAGCACTTTGACAGGTCTAACGAATGTCGAAGGTACAACCTAGTCTCGATAAAATTACCAACACCTATAAGTAATTAATTATTGGTATCGGTCCCTGGTGGGGATACAAGGCAAGAGATTAGCACAAAACTGCCAGACTGTTTAAGTTGCAGCCCATTCACAAAATACATGAAGATCTACTGCATATGTACCGTATTCAGATACCATACATTGTTCCTCAATAAACAACTTGATTGTACCGTACAGTCTATGTATTAAAATACACATGCTTGTGTTTGGTCATAATAAATGCCTTTACTGACTCACACGAGTGGATTAAGACTCGGAGAGGAGCCTAGTACATCGATAAATGTAAAACAGTCTACCACCAATTGATTTAGTAGGTTACGTTATTTCCCTCCAACCAACAGCATATCACCGAATTGATGCGGTGACTGAACCTGTCCTGTCCACACAGCGTGCACCCGTCAATGTTTCGCTTCATTTCCATGTTGCACTGAAACCTATAAATCGCGCAAAAAGCGAACCGAGGAGATGTACAAGATATAGAACTATTAATGCTCGTATTTAAGCGACTGTCGATGGCAAGAATAGTGGATTTAGGGTGTGGAAAAGACGGGTTGATGCCACTGTGTGCAAGAATACATACAGTGTCGGCTTACCTCGGGTTGGCGTGTTTTCCCCGCGGAACTGGATGTATGTAGAAGGTTTGTGATCGCAACCTTCGCTTCAGGTCCCCGTGTTCTAGACCGTGGGGACAACTATCTCTTCCCCTCGTCTTTGGTAACTCCATTTTCCCCATTGTCACCCGGTTGGACATAAAAAATCATGGGTGGAGGGCGACGACCGTCACTGAGCGTAAACACAAATTCAGACCTCGACTGCACATTACAGAGAGTTTCCGGTGAAGGGAGATAACTCGTGTGATGGTCTGTTGGAGATGATGCTGCTGATGCTGGATGCTGCAGCAGTTATAAAATCCTTTCGCAAGTTAGATCACATAGCTACAGGGTTCGCGCGGAAAATACTTCAGAATATAATTAGTTTATATAAGCCTAGCTCACTCTCAGTCCATCCTGAGCGAAGAAGTTTGCAAAACTAAAACAAAAATAAAAAGAAATGCTATTCAAGAAGGGGAATGCGTCTAAATGAGTAAGAAAACCATAAACGAGAAAATGCTTGTAAAACAATTTAAGCAAAAAAAACTATAAAAAAATATGGAATTTTTTTGCTAAAACTTAAGACTGTACTATAATAAGTCAGAAATTCAGCTTTAATACACTGTACTCAATATAGTCATAGACGATTGTCTTGACTACACATCTGTATTAGTACTGTCAATACACTTCACTCAACATGCAGTCATATGTACAATATGACTTCAATACACTGTCATATGGTCAAAAGATCTCCAATACACTGTCCCCAATGTAATTATATGTTGAATATGTCTTCAATACACTACTCAATATGGTTATATACATGTAATTCAATGTACCAAATAGTCATATACTGTCAATACATAGTACCGGGTAGGCCTACTCAATATAGTTATATGGTCAACACGACTTAAATATACTGTATTCCTACAAAGTAGGCTCTCATTTGCAAATTGTCCAGTAATGAGTGAGTGAGTGAGTGAGTCGGTCAGTCCATCCGAATCCTTTCGTCGGCAAAATAAGGAGAACCGTTGACATTAAAACCTTGATTTTTGGCATGAACGTGCATTAGGGAACTGTTACCAGCAAGTTCTGAGCTGACTAACTTTTGATGAAATTTGACCTACTTAGGTGACCTATAACAGTACGCTTGGACCCCCAAGTCATCTTCCTCACCCTACTTCGTAGGTCCTGTGACGTTAGTCACACTACTCATGTTGAATATTCATTTAGGAGAATGGTCAATACACTGTAATGAATTGATCTAGTAATTAGGTCTTCAATACACTCTACTCGATTGCATATGATCAAACATTGTCAATACACTGTACAGAATATAGTCACACCCTAACTACCTCTTCAATACACCACATTCCATAGTCAAACTGCACACATGTCTTCAATACACTGTACGCAATATAGTCATATGGTCAATTTGACATCAATACACATGTATACTGCATGCAATCAATACAGTCTAAGTCAATATGGGTTAGTGAATATGATTTAATAGCGCTTTCAAAACACCATTTCAGTCATATCATGATGGGCAAATCCGTCATGTAAGACACATACAATAGGTGACTACATGTGGGGAAGCATTCAACCAAGGAGTGGAAAGGGCCAAGTATATTGCACGCAAAGTGTTGCCGATTGAAGTTGTCTTAAATGACGGGTCTGCCGATGTTTGGTTCCTATTCCTTTTCACACCTGAAAACCACATGGATAGGGTCCTATTCCTTTTAAGGTGGTTCATACCTCAAAACTTTGTCCGGTGACCAACCCTAATATTTTTGCTGTGGGTGGCAGGATTTTTTTGTACATAGCCGCGAATATCACCATGTCAGCTGTTTTTACCAAAATCATGAAAAAAATAATTTTCTGCGCAACAAGGCCAAGTCGTCAAAGCATACGGATATATATCCACAGGTACTGTGTATTTAAATAGAGATACCTCAACGAATCTTAGAAATACCTGAAAGTTGAATATAAATGCATAAAATTTATATGAATTATACATTTCATCGAACTGTATGACGTTGGAAATTGCATTTACAGAATATGAAACCATTTCCAAAATCGAAAATCATCCGGTGACCTATACTGATATTTTAAACACTACTTCCCCACCATGTGATCATTTTATTAATCGAATAAAAAGTGGGGGTCTTCGACCTACTTTTTCATATAAAAGCTTTGAGTGTCCCTATCCCCATAGTTTTCTAATATTTGAGACACCATTACCTCCCCTGATAATGTCTCTTATCAGAAAAGGTGATATATGACGTTGGAAGAGTTATTACAGGGGAAATAACCCTGAGTAATGATGTCGCCGACGTTGTTTGAGGCATGAACCACCTTAACACCATATATAATTAATACTGTACTCAATAGAGCCATACAGTCAATACATCATCAATACACATACTCAATATAGTCATATGGTTCAATACAACAATACTCAGTAGTCTACTGGCCATTACAAAAAAGTCAGATCAATTCATTATTACATGATTGTCAATACATCTTTAATACACTGTACTCGATAAAGCCATATATGCTGAAGACGTCCTCAATGCACGCTAAGTTACTTGGTGAAATTGATAGTATGGTATATTACATTACTTGTAGTTCTGTGCATGGGGACAACATTGAATACTGGTACGGAACTCTAAATTTATCATTGGAGTGCAATCCAAAAGGGGAAACCTTGCATTTTGGGACATCTACCTATTATTGAAAGCGACATTAAATTCTATTCACCCACTCACTCACTTATTTTTCAAAAAGAGGACAGCCAATGTTATCGACGGATCTGTGCAGTATGATAATATCTTTACAAAGTCTATCAAAAATGATAACCATTGTATCAGAATGTAAAAAAAGAACAGCACAATAAACTATTTCCATCATGATATATTTGATCAATGTGCATAATACATCAACTCTAGTGAGCTACAAAGAGGACATGCTCTCAAGTGCAGAAACATAAACCTTCCACAAAAGGAAATAAGTTCCACAATAATGTACGGAGAACAAAGAAAACACTGCATTGACCAGTTGACATTTATTTCTAGCAAAAAACACTTTTTCATGGATAACAACTTCTCCATTCAAAAACCTAGCATTGTGAGAGGTTCTATCCCCGATGGAAATGCTTGATATGGTAAACCCTCTAAAAATTCAATCACAGGAAGTGAAATTTTCCACCATAAAATCAAATTTATT
Source organism: Hanleya hanleyi (assembly GCA_036873755.1). NCBI lineage: Eukaryota > Metazoa > Mollusca > Polyplacophora > Lepidopleurida > Hanleyidae > Hanleya > Hanleya hanleyi. The sequence continues at coordinate 243,492 of JAVTVY010053609.1, forward strand.
ACAGCGGAAAGTTGACAAAACGATCCCAAAGTTTTCATAGGGTGATCAAATTGGTTAAAAACAAATGATTGAATTTTATTTTTAAAAAACGAGGGTGATTGAATCACTGGAGGAGTTACCGTGTGATGCATTAAACCTTCCCAAATGTTGCTTAACATTCGCAAATGTTGCTCAACCTTCCCAAATGTTGCTCAACCTTCTCAATATGTTGCCCACCCTTCCCAAAATTTTGCTCAACCTTCTCAAAATGTTGCTCAACATAACCAAAATGTTGCTCAACTTTTCAAAAATATCGCTCAATATTTACAAAATAATAAAAAAAAAGAGTTCTTCTAGTTAACTTCTAATTTCTAAAGTACTACCTAAAGAATTTCTTGCATATTGATGAAACATTTTGCACATACAGATACAGCATGTTCATGAACACCTTTTCTCCGAAGGGAAACCCCATAGAAGGATTGGACATGTTGCAAAATGGCTATAAATTCCTCTTTTTAAACATATATTGCACACAGAGTTAAAAAGAAATTTGAGAGTAGAATACTGGTATGGTAAGGTCTCTAAGAATTTGCATTTAGACCACCGTTCAACACAAATAAAAAAAAAAAATTCTAAGGGCCACTCCATGTTGCCAACATCTTATGAGTTTTGAACAACTAGAGATGAATATGTAAATTTCCTAAGGATTCGCAGCTCTAAGTCAGTTCAAAAACTTTTCACCAGGTCATGTGATACCGGTAATAAAAAAAAAATTACCCACTCCCACAAAAAACGCAAGTTTAAAAGTTGCGGGTATGCGATGGGGAAAAAATGCAGATAGAGAGAGTTTACTTACAATTAGTATTAGATCAATCTTACGATAAAACTTATATTATTTTCAACATTACCAGATATGACAACTAAGTATTTTTTGTTCGGTCTCCAGTTAAAAGAATGTAACATTTCAACTCCTGTTTCCTGTTTGTGGGTTGAGAATATTGCCAGTTCACGTGGTCATGTGATGTAAAGCCTTGCCAATTGACAAGTTCGCAAGATAGATATTATTCTGAACATGACAACATTGGATCCCGACGTTTTAAGGTGTTTCATGATTGTGGGAAGAGAATATTACCAGTTTATGTGATTGCACGATGTAAAATCTTGCCAACTGAAGAGTTCAGCTTCGCAAATAAAGGGAAAAACTGCTACCAATTATGAAGAGAACAGTACTACAATCAAATTTAATCAAAGAGAAATTTGGCTCAATCAAAAACTTTAGATCTCATAAGTGCCAGCGAAGCTTGTATAACTTCAATTATATCCGCTAGTTCAAAAGCCAAGGTATATACATGTAGGTTAAATGGAAATATGTTATTAAGATATTCAAGTTCAATCATTCTTTGGTGTGCATAATATTTTTTGGATGTGTATTTTGAAATGGTTCAATTATTAGAGACCTTACAGAGCTCAACATGATTTATTGTAATTCGTTTTATAATTCAATCCCCTATCAAAATTCAGTCTCCCTCGATTTTGGTAATATTTCCGTGTAATATCACGGCAGATACTGTGACATTGAAAACTTCAGATTTGTTTTAGTTCAAGGTGTCATATTTTAGATATATTAAACAATTTGAACTAAAATGTATACAAATAAGCCATAAACACCCAATTTAGTAAAAATATTCAAAGTCCCCAAATTCTGGCAAAATGAGTCAAATATGAGGCTTAATTGATGATCGATTCTCCATGAACACAACTGAACATTGATTCTCAATGCAAGAAAAAATATTTAAAAAAGAAAAAGACAAATATATATATATATTTTTTTTGCTCTCTAATTTGAGCACAACGTTTAACGTTCCATCTTGGGTGTAATCTAGAGCTCTGACATTTTTGACTGTCACAACATACAAAATACCCAGGAAATAATTGCTACCAAGTGATTAAATCTCCAGTTCTGACTTTAAAATACATATATACAGATAGGACATTTTTTTTTATACTGATGCAGATATAAGGGGATAAATTTGTTTGAAATTCAGTGAGAGCAAAGAAATGCTCCTACCCTCATCAACCGATATTTGAAATTCGGCTATCGTCTGTTTTTTACTTTTTTGTATACGCATACATATATTCCTACGAAGTGGGCTCTCATTTGCAATTTGTCCGGTAATGACTGAGCGAGTCCATCCGAATCCTTTCGTCGGCAAAATAAGGAGAACCGTTGACATTAGAACCTTGATTTTTGGTATGAAGGTGCATTAGGGGACTGTTACCAGCAAGTTCTGAGCTGACCTACTTTTGATGAAAATCACTGGTGATTCGGACTTGGGCAGTGCCCATCTTAAAGGTGAACTGAAAAGCTTTCCAATGTTCTGTTAAAATGTCATAAAACAAGAACTTCTATAGTTGTTACAAATATGTGTGGTAATAGTTCTGTGGGTTATTGTTTTAATTTGGGTATAAGAGAAGTCAAAACTTATACCACCAGAAAACGAGAGCCAGAACTTTTAAAAACGTCATCGCTTGCCTCCCGTTATTTTTGGAACGTCATGACATTATAGTGATCCTCGCTCATTCATCCGACATAGCAGGACGTCACATTCAAATAAAACTCGAAATAAAACTTTGCAAAACATATTTGCCCCAAAAACATATGAAAGTTATGTCACATAAGACAAGATAAAAAATAAGCAACATTTTAGATCAAATTAAAAGCTTTGCACTTCACCTTTAATATAGGCAGGACTTCAACTGGGGAGGGGGGGGGGAGGGGGATTTCCAAGAATCCAGTTCGCGTCGAGAGTTCTAATTCCTACCCTAATTCGTAGGTCCTGTTATGTTAGTCACACTGCCATGTAATTTAACATGGATTTTTCAAAATATATAAAATAGGACACCTTGAACCAAAATGATATTTATGTGTAATATCACGGCAGATACTGTGACATTGAAAACTTCAGATTCATTTAGTTCAAGGTGTCATATTTTAGATATATTAAAAAATTTGAACTAAAATGTATACAAATGAAAGCTCGTGTGAAACACGGGCAAAGAGCATTTCCCCAGATAATTTTGTAACCCATAATTTGGTACTCACAGGGCTTTAGATCTCCCCAATTTGGGCACACCCCTTATTATGGGTGGCAAATTTTTTTGGGGATGAGACAGAGGGTGGGGCACACACCCCTGGAGGATGAGCAATTACGAATCATCCCTGGTAGAAGTGCCTCGGAGAAGGGATTTCTTCACCAATGGGCGAAACCCAGTGTGAGGCAACACCAACTTTATTTTGCATTTCATGGACCCACCGACATTAAAACATCGAATAAAAATAAAATTTCAAATTGCCACTTTTATATTTCCTATGAAAGTTTGAACATAAAGACTTTAACCCTCTTTTTATTTCTGATTGTATGAATTAGGCTGTTGTACTCTATCTGAAACAATGCCAGCAAATAAAAATGCCAAACAACAAGAAATAAATACCTTTCAGTATAATTTTTCACTGTAAGTCAGTGAATTGTTGTTGTTGTAAAATGCTGCTAATATTACTTAGGCAATAAAGACGTTCAATGGAAATCAGGAACCTTCACTGGCTGTGTGATCTATCACTCTGTCACGGTATACCCATATTTCGACAGTGATGCAGTATGTCAGAGCTAGGAAATGGAGGGTGTTTCAACAACTCAGCCGATACAGCATGGTTTAAGTTGAAGCATGAAGCTGTTGGAACAAGTGCAAAATTCGTTAAATTGTTCTGGAAGACAACCACAGCCACAACAAAATGATGACAATGTTAGATTTAGAGTGTATGTTGGCAGTTAACTTGTGACTTAACATACAGTTTTTGACCTTGAGAAAACAGATCCACATCAGTCATAATCAAAGAGTTCAGGTCCATCATCAGATGCATATATGTGGTATCAATTTAGAATGCCTAGCTATATTTCATGTTATATCATAATATAAAGTATATAACCTAGAGAAAATAGGTTCAGTCAAATGGGATAGGCTTCTAGTCAGTCACCAATTGTACAAGTATGATGAATTTGGAGAGCTCATCTTCACTCCTTTAAAATTTATTGCTTGTGCTAAATTTGACCTCGATAAAACAGGTGAAGGTCAGTCAATTTCATTAATTAGGCTTCTGATCCATCCAGGGTCCGAAATAGAAAACTTTTGATGACCTGCTGGGTTTTTTCTTCAGAGAAAAATTGCAGATCAAATTGAACATCACCCGCAAATTCAGACGAAAATAGTTAATTTAACACCATACAGTAAGGATCATTCATTTGTTAAGTTTCTTATGCATTTTATCTATCCAATTTCACAGGAAAATAAACTATAATTTGAACCATCTCTTGTTAATATGCATGTACAGATTGACAGCCCTTATTAGTTACTAGAGACTGTCTGAGAGTGAACATTATTGAACTTTAATGGTGTGATTCAGGTGTTACAATACACACTCCACAAATGTTGTAACTCGCATGGGAATATACAATTATGAAATATGCGAGTTACAACATTTGTAGGTTTCCATCAATTCTGATGCGGATTGCCAAAAAAATTATACCTATATTATCTTAAAATGACAAGTCTTATCCAAACTTCATGTCATGTAGAAGTATTCAATGTAGGTACATACCCACTTTATCACCATACTTTATTCATTTGTGCACAGTTTACTTAGTTCTTGCCAGATAACCAGATTATCTATTGTTTTCATCAATTAGAGTGTGTATTGTATCACCTGAATCACACCATTTGTAGATCGCTGTCAGGTTATCGCTTAACAATTTCTGAAAATGACAGCATTTTAATATCCGTCCAACTGGCTTACCTATTCATAAATGTGTATTGGCTAAGATCACATTATGCCTTGTATATATACATGTACTGTGCATATGGAGCTGTTTGTAACTTTGTTCACTGTTGAAGATGCTATAACTAATAGCGAACTATACAGAATGAAATTTGTCATCTCTACTCGAAGTTGATTTTCTTCTCTATTATTGGAAAGTCATCAGTGATTCCAATGGATTACTTCAATTAGATATAAATGTAAAATTTTACCAGGTGGGATGTGCCATATAGCAGGTATGTAGAAGTTCCACTTCAAAAATCTTTCTACTTTTTCAGTTCAAAAAATAATTATCAACATTTGTAACTATGCTGTCAAAATTCAATGGTATGTGCAATTTCACATCTTCAGTTTCAAATAAATTCTGGTGACTTCCACATAAAACAAAAAATTGTGCATTAATGGAGTGATAATTTGTGATTGTATTCATTGAAAATTGGCCAGAATGCATCCCCAGAAATCTGGAAGCCCAGGGCTATGTCAGTAATGGAGAGAGAAATAGCACTGATTTTGGAAATGAAGTGTTTACTTTGTTGACACAGTCTTTTAGCCCACTTATGTAAAGTGCATTATGCAATAAGTCAACAATGACAGGTCTTATTACCTGAATGGTCAACATACAGTCCTATAATATAAGGCCTGAAAGGTAAAGCAGAGTATCAGTGTTACAGTATGTCTATTTGACAAAAATGGTCAGACTTCAAGCTCACTTGAATCCTTTCTCCATACTGACCACACTCATGGCAGCATATTTTCTCTGACTGCATTTTAGTTATGTGTGTAAGCAGGGGTTGATGTAGCCTTGATTTAGATATATTTAGCTGACTTTATCCTGTGCCACATGATTATGCCAGCACTAACAGCACCAATGTCCTTACAATCCATTTTTAAAACATAATGTTAATAAAATTAGTAACTGTAAAAACGAATATATAAAGAGATATAAATCAAGCATTGTGTTGATGGGCTGCAAAATCCGTATGAGAGATGGGCCTTCAATTTCAATCAATCAAAAAAAAAACTTTCAGTCCTTTGAAATCCTGTCTGTCTGACAATAATAAACTTCATGAACAGTTGAAACACCAATAAGTTTATTGTCTATAGTTCCACCCAGTGATGAACAATATCACGAACCTACATGATGAAGCAAACTCCTCAGATGTGGCCTGGGGAACTCCTCAGATGTGGCCATGACTCAAGTCATGAGAATTTCATATATTTAAAAAAATGGCCATTTGGCCCTACATGGGATGTGAATTATAACACTGGGAATGTTATATTGATGTTCAGCAAAATAGAATTACTTTTCCCTCTTAAGAAGCAAATTTTCCTTTTTGTGAATACAAAATCTTATTTTGAGATGCAAAAATGCGTCTCCATGATTCGCCAACACCACCAAAATCTTGTCAGTTCTTTGCCTATCTTGCAAGATCATTATACCCAAATTTCATGGAAATCAAACACGTTGTTCAGAAGATATGATGTTACACATGTTTACCTGCATTCATGTCTATAGCGCCATCTAGTGATGACCAAATGCCACGAAAAACAAGCGGGTGAAAACTAAAGCCCTAGGGAGATGGCACATAAAAGTTTAATGGAAAAAAACTTTAATCGTGATAATGGTTATTGAGGTTTTGACGTTAAGTCAGATAAATGAGATTTTTCATTTAAATGGCAATTTGATTCGCACGGAAAGGGAATTATCATGGCGGCAATCCTATATTTATGCTTGGCAACCTAGAATAGAACAGTTTTTAAATATTTCTCCAAGCGAGTTTGTGAATTTTCATTTGACGAAAAACTTTTTTTTTTGAGACGCAAAAAACTTGACTTTATAATTATGCAAGCTACACCAAAACCGTTTCAGCACATTGACTATCCTTCAAGATCATTGTAATAAAATTTCAAAGAAATCAGACAAGCCGTTCAGACGAAATCGTCAGAGAAAGGTTTAACTGTGCTCTGACTACAACGCCACCTTCTGGTGAGCAGCGGGTATCGAAACACAACCAGACAAATTTCCCAGGCCTAAAGAGATAGTACACCAAGTCTGACCCGAAAATATTTAACGGTTTCAGTGATATTCACGTTTAAAGTTGCGGCGGTGGCGGATCCGGCGGAGCCGTTTCTCATGAAAACATAAGAGCATCCACTTTGTGGAAATGCTCTAAAAAGCCATGAACAGACGAACACCCAATTTCAAATATCAGTAGATACTGTTTTACATCACTTTGAACTGTTGTCGGTAGCAAAATAAACTTGCCTATTTTTTCTTCAGAAAACAGCTTTTTGTGCATTACATTATGTTTACTACTCCTTCGAGAGAAATCCATGAAGCTGTTAGAAAGTATCCAATAAAGTCTGACATATTTTTTATATAAAATACTTTCATTCTCCCAAGTGATAATCCCATTGTTTGTCTGGCTTTGTGACATCGCCTCTCTTCACATGGGTTTTATTATGGAAGGCAAATTATTATGTTGCAAGAGTCACTGATGGGAGATTATTTCTGGACCACGATCTTATTGGAGCCTAGCTGGCAGAACCATTGACAATATTCAAGACCGCAACACCATATTTCAGCCTATTCGTCATGTAAGGAAAGCACAATAGGTGACTACATGTAGGGAACCTTGTTAAACCTGGAAAAGCTATCCGACAAGCTGTATTGCACATGGTGTTCCCAGTTTGAAGATCCTTACATGACGAACTTCCTCATATTTCATACCACCGCATGACCAATCAACAACAAGAGCCCAAGGGGCTTCAATATACGCCCGTATATCTGGAATTAAATTCGTTCGAATTTCTTGTTTAATAGCCTTGATTCCAATTGATCTAGCAATCCAGAGAAAGGTCTACAATTTTTTGCTTATGAGAATGTAACATATATCACATCTTATATTGAATGATAAACTAAAATGAGCTTAACTCTTGGTAACTAGTTGACCTTGAAGCAAGAGCTGAGAGCTCACATATCCCACACTGAAATCGACAATGGTCAAACACAAGAAAATAGTAGTTTTCCTGCAAATGGATTCCTTTCAGACGAGAGAATTTTTCATGAAGGAAGAATAAAGTGATGAAGTAAACCTTTGTTCTCGAGTTAATAAACAGGTATGAAGTTCATAAAGGACTCCTCTCCCCGTTAAATTAGTATATGTATGGTTTTTATTTCACAACAGTTTAACTAAATGAAGCGTTTCAAACATGGGAGACAACTCCACAGGACAATACGATATAAATGCAGGGAAAAGAACTTCGAATATTCCAACAACATTCCAACACATTTAGTCAGCTAAGCTTTGTTCAGTTTGGGGGGATTGCGACCTAGACCTTTGACAAATTGATCTCATATGTATGGCTCCACTTTGCCATGCGAGTAAGGTATACTCAAAGTTTGGTACCAATCCATACCTTGAAACTAGAGCTATCGCATGGACAACAAATGTTAATGGATGAATGGACAGAACGCAACATCGCATTACACGACCTCATCTTCGACAGGCATATGAAAATGTGACTTTTAATGATTTCTTGATTTTGGGGTCACAGTGACCTTGACCTCAATTTTGGTACACAACACATCGTCTTCCCTCAATCTATCGATGCACACAAAAAATCATGATTTTTAATGATTTCCTGATTTTGGGGTCACAGTGACCTTGACCTTTGACCGTGGCCTAAATTTTGGTACATGACAAACCGTCTCCCCTCAATTTCTCAATGGACACAAAAAATCATGATTTTTAACAATTTCACGATTTTGGGGTCACAGTGACCTTGACCTTTGACCTTGACCTACATTTTGGTATGTGACACATTGTGTCCCCCTAATGTATCTACTGACACAAAAAATGTTATTTTTAATAATTTCCTAATTTTGGGGTCAGCGACCTTTGACCTTGACCTAAATTTTGGTATGCATCACTTCATTTCCGCCTATTGAATCCACTCACAAAAAATTAGAAATTTTCAACGATTTCCTGATTTTCAATCCCACTGACCTTTGACCTCTGACCTTGACCTACATTTAATATGCAACACATCGTTCCCCCCCTAGGGCATCCACTCACCAAAAATTAGAACTGTAGATAGAAAACTGTCAACGATCAATGATTTCCTGATTTTTGGCAAGTGACCTTTGACCTCTGACCTCGATCTCAATTTCGGTACGCGACACATCGTCTCCACCTGGCGTATCCACTCACAAAGAATTGCAACTGTGGATAGAAAACGTTCACAGATATAGACCCGGACACAAACACTTCAGTGATTTCCTGTTTTTTAGGCCAGTGACCTTTGACCTGTGACCTCGACCTTCATTTTGGTACGCGACACATCGTCTCCCCGTAAGGTATCCACTCACCAAAAATTGGAGCTGTGGATAGGAAACTGTCCCAGATATAGACCGGACACGAGAACCGGACAGACGGAAACCGCCATCACATAATACGTCCGCCTTTTGGGCGGGCGTATAAAAACTAAGCATACCCAAGACCTAGCTAATACTTTTCATTACAGGTGCTCATAGAAAGTTGGTAGTGCAAGCAGGTTTTAGATTTTTTTCAAATTTTGATATCCATATTTAGTTGCAAAAAATACATGTGAAGTCTATCATTCTATTCATTTATCTGATAAACATCAGAGAAAATATCAACTTTCCAGAATCTTGTGGTGGTTGTTGATGTGAAAGCCAAGGTGAACAGCTTTCCTTGCATGTGATGTGTGGGTTGATAGCCACCTTGAGCAGGTTAGGGTCAACCCATACCTTCATATACAAGCATTTTTAACGAATATTTTATAATTCTGGGAGTGAACTGAATCTTTTTGATGAAAAAATATCCATATAATGCTGCTCCAAATCCCGAGATAGTTAGAATTCAAAACTATGCCAAACATTTCCTGAAATTTCACTTTCAGCTTAATAGTGACTATGCGTGGATTCTGGCAAAATTCTATTTTTATTTCCTTTTTCTAACATGGAATGCTTGCATCTACCGACCAAACTATGCGTTTCATCAGCAGTAAAATTGTTTTGTAGAAGTTATTCACAAAATCGTGTTTTCTGCTGATTTTTAAATTAACGAAATTTCTAAAAGCACGATTCTGAAATGAAGTTTTATTATTTGACGCATCTTTTAATGTTACTGATTAATTATTGGTAGCAAGTTTTCAGAGGAACTACACCGGCAAAGTAGCAAAACTTGCACGTTTGAGGGATTTTTTTTTAAAATAAATTAATTTATGCAAAACCCTGAATGTAAACTCGTCAATGTTTTTTTCAGAGATGCGAATAGATATTAGTGTCATATTCAGACTATCAATTTATCACTAAAAGTGCATTCGATTGTGGTAGTATTGCATATTGAGATACTGAACTGTGACCTGTTGAGGCGTGTATTGCCTGGCTCAGATGAGGTTTCAATCAAAGGAGAGATGGAAAGTTATTTAAAACACTTGAGGGGAGAAGAAAAAATGGAAACGCTAAACATAAGATTAAATTTTATGGGCCTAACAAATCCAGCCCTGGTGACCCTCCGAAACATTTGCACACCAAGATAACAATAAGGGGCATAACACTCAACATAATTAGTATTCCATCACAATAAGAGAGACAATTGTGTCAGCAGATTTTAACCCTGGTTGTATTCAAAGGTTTATGGTTCGACCACATCTGATCAGCATAACGGGTGACGAGATCAATTTTTATTTAAATTTTCCTGGGAGATCACCACCCAGATACATTGTTTGGCAGGTTGTTCTATTCCCTGGGATTACTGCAGGATAGGGGATGGGGGGTCTGTTCCTGAAGACTACCCACTAATGTAATAACAATGCTGAACAACCAGAAACCACAGCACGGACTATAGCACCATTTCAAGTTTGTTTCACGAGATATTCACCAGAACTGTGACATTTGAATTCCCAGTATTACAGGTAAGAAAATGGAAATGTTTTAAAACTGAGTGATTTATAAGCCAATTTTTTATTTATTTTATCTCTGATCAAACAGTATTGTCAAATTTTTTTGATTAAAACAAAAAAAACAAAAAACAAAACAAAAAACATTTCAATACATCCGCCATTTGATGAATGTGGTGATCTTGAAACAGAACTCAAAAACCTAAACTTTACCTCCTCACACCAACATGAGTAACAGATTAAAAATAATTTAATGCATACATAATTTACGACATGGCAGACAAATGGATAAAATGCTTGTCTCAGTCAAGGGAGGGTTATTCTGTTGAAAGTCTTGTGATAATAGGGATCAAAACAAATATGGTTTTGAATATTGTGTACGGGAACCAGAAAAGAAAAAGCAAATTCCGTTTTTGGCCTTATTACAACACTTCTCCTCTTCTCCCCAAGAATATTTGTCGCTCTGAATCACATATGTCACTTGCTGTAAAATCTATATTGGAAGATTTAGAAAGCAACTTCAACCATACATTTCTCTTGAGCATTCCAATTTTAACACCATATTTATATAACAGAGAATAATGTTCATGGTATTTCAATATGATTAAAACCAGATCTGAAAAAAATTCTCTCCATCTTTACCTGTTGCTTATGTAGCAACATTTCAGATGGGGAGCATAATTCTCTCCATCTTTAAGTGTTGCTTATGTAGCAACATTTCAGATGGGGAATATAATTCTCTCCATCTTTACGTGTTGCTTATGTAGCAACATTTCAGATGGGGAGCATAATTCTCTCCATCTTCACGTGTTGCTTATGTAGCAACATTTCAGATGGGGAGCATAATTCTCTCCATCTTTACGTGTTGCTTATGTAGCAACATTTCAGATGGGGAGCATAATTCTCTCCATCTTTACGTGTTGCTTATGTAGCAACATTTCAGATGGGGAGCATAATTCTCTCCATCTTTACGTGTTGCTTATGTAGCAACATTTCAGATGGGGAATATAATTCTCTCCATCTTTACGTGTTGCTTATGTAGCAACATTTCAGATGGGGAGCTGTTGCTTATGTAGCAACATTTCAGATGGGGAGCATAATTCTCTCCATCTTTACGTGTTGCTTATGTAGCAACATTTCAGATGGGGAGCATAATTCTCTCCATCTTTACGTGTTGCTTATGTAGCAACATTTCAGATGGGGAGCATAATTCTCTCCATCTTTACGTGTTGCTTATGTAGCAACATTTCAGATGGGGAGCATAATTCTCTCCATCTTTACGTGTTGCTTATGTAGCAACATTTCAGATGGGGAGCATAATTCTCTCCATCTTTACGTGTTGCTTATGTAGCAACATTTCAGATGGGGAGCATAATTTTTTTAGATCTGGTTTTAATCATATTGATAGTATTTATATACATATCTTGGGGGTATAGTCATTTCTGTACATCAAGGACTATATAAGAAAAAAATAACAAATAGCCTTCTTGACTTTCTACATCATTATATTCTGAGTGCCGACTTCCGACTGCTTTTTCAAGGAATGTTCCTTGAAAAACAACGTAAAGGAATGTTCCTTGAAAGAGAACGTAAAGTTCAAAACTGCAGTCAGAATATAATGATGTAGAAAGTCAAGAAGGCTATTTGGTATTTTTTTCTTGAACCTCTTCTCCACATCAGCAGACCGCTCTTTTTATACCTATTTACAATAGGAATGTTGATACAAAGTACACATATAACATCATGAAAGATTACATATAACAATTGATATAATATAAATTATTTTTCACTTTCTTTGTTTATGGGACAATAAACAATTCAATTATACATTTTGTTCATTATTGTTCATGTAATCAGAACCCCATTACAGACAGAAGTATGACATTCCTTATTGTGATCTGCATGGCACATTGCCCTGTAAATCTATCTGGCCAAACATGGTCAAGTCAAATTTGCACAGAAAATGCCTGGGCCCATTTCACAGTGACCAGTTATCACTCTTACCTAGAGTTGTTTTGAATCTAGATGTCAATATCCGAGTAGGCTGCTTATTGCTTAAATTGACAGCCGCATCTCTAATTTCATTCGAATGCGCCAACATCAAAAGTGCTTTTTCCCCTGCAAGCTGTATGTTTATAAATGATCAGTTCCTAGAGAAATGTTCGTAGGACATATCACTTGGCAGAGTTCCGAGGAATAAAACCATCGTGACAGTCGATTGGCAAAATTTATGACGGACATACAAGCTTGTACTTGTAATAGACACCAAACAGGTCTGGGCATCGATGAAGGGGCAACCTCAGTGGGGGAGAAACTGGAACTGATCCAGCAGTTGCTCATTATTCAAAAGTTAATTTCAATTTCTAAGTACACTTTTCATTTTAACAAGTATTCAATATTTCTACATGACCTTGTATCAGAAATATATTATCTTCAATGCATCAGGGGATAGTTATGGTTGCTATAGGAACACTTTAACATTGCACATGTAAAGAGATCCAATTGACTTAAATTATCAACATATCAAATGCCAACGATCTCTAGAACTTATTGGTCAGCAGCTAGGATTGAGCTCAAGAGGAGAATTTATGTGACATGCATAGGCTCCAGTAGTTATATCCCCACGACGTTTTGTGGGATGACTTTAATGACCTCTCTAATCCCAGGTATCTTCGTCATCACCATCATCCTCACCCCCTGGTTTGGGTGGGGCAGGAATCATGGAAGATATCTTGTCCATAGCTGAGCCACCCCCCATAGTTTGACTGTCGTCATTACCTCCCCCTCCACCTCCACCGCCTCCTCCCCCACCTCCTTTACCAGTGCCCGAGATGCCTTTCCGCCTCATGGTCAACTTAGCGAACAGGTCGCTCATCAAGTCACCCCCACCACCTCCACCCCCTGTGCTCTTATCCTGTTGTTTCTTCTTCTTCTCAATCTTTCTATTTTTGGCGCTCTTTAACTTCATTTTCCCGGCACCACCAGCATTGCGAATAGATGCCAGGAGGTCAGAGCGTCCGCCACCAGAGGAAGGTGCTGCTGCAGGGGCAGGAGTGGGACTAGAATCAGTGTCACCTGGAGGTGGGGGGGGAGGAGGTGGCCCACCAGGTGGGGGAGGAGGTGGTGGAGGAGGTGGGGGTGCTGAGGGTGGTGGTGGAGCATTTGGAGGAGGTGGGCCAGGTGGGGGTGGGGCAGTGTTGGTGGCACTCCCGGGACCAGCAGGCCCTGATGGAATCGGCTCATGTTCAGGGTGAACTAAGTCAGGTAGATCGGGTACTGCACCAGTTCCCAGTACACTTGGGGCTATAGACGGGCCCTGGTCAGCGCTGTAGGAAACGTCATCAGCCACTCCTGAGTATTAAAAAAAACAAAGTTCAATACTTCGATAATTCAACGACAAGAAATCTTCCAGTATTTTTCCACTCAGATATATTGAACTGGTCCAATTTATTGAATAGGCTGTTGATCGAATGGTGCAATCACAATTATTTATCTATTCAATTCCTCAAGAATGAAGACAGCAAATTCAATCATATCAGTAAGGATTCTACTCTTGAGCGAGTAGAGTGAATGGGTGAGTGAATGTGATTTCACGCCGCTTTCAACAATATTACCCACGAGTAGGATCCTATTCCTTTTTACACCCGGAAATCCCACAGGTGCCCCAGTTAGTCGCCTCTTATGACAAACTGTCTGAGAATCTGAGGTCCTTAAATGCTTTCCATGATCTGGGCATTCGGAACTCCCGAGCGGAAATCTACGAAGGGGACTGATTCTACGCTCGGGGGACGACAACATGAATTTCCTATGAATCTCCAGATGTGAGGCGGCTCCGAAGCCCAATCACTCTCGCGGAAGCCTTAATCCCCGACCAGCAAATATTTCCCTGCGAGTCTCTGATTTACGTCAGATATTCTAAAAACTGTTTATTCTTTTCATTCGAAGCACGTTTCAATAGAAAACCATCAGTTTAAATGGTACACACGCCACGTATTGGCAAGATATAATTCCCGTGACGTCACTGACAGTTCCTTGACAGACCAAAACACACGTGACCACGCTCTAGTCCAATATGGCGTCAATGGCCTTCGAGGGACATCTCAAACCGGAGATCCCCGAGAAGTTGCGCATGTGATCTGGGGTGTACAGAGATTGAAAGTTGAAGAAAGCTTGAACTTGTGAATCATGGTCTGTACCAAACCATTGAAGAACAGATTATGTAAATAATACTGATGGCCTGTCCCTGGAACACAAGCATGGACCATGTCACGTGAAGTTGTTATTATGTTGACATGCTCCCAAAATATAACATACATCCAGTGAGGTCAATGTATAAAGTAGGCTGTCATGTGACTATAAAACGTCGTACAGGTACCCACAGAACTATGTCAAATTTTGGGACAATCTGACAGCAGCTTCGCGCTATTAAACCACAGATGGAAGGACAGACAAAAGGAGCATATTTAATGTTTTAGATATTCGCTCCAATAGTCTTATAGCACCAGTAAACAGTACATTGGTTATGATGGAATGTTTTAGGGCATGAACAAACCTAGAAGATCAGGCAGGAAGTCTGGCACCATAATCTCAGGTACTTCTCCAATATCTGGCATGTAGAAATAAGTATCTTGCTGTCGACGTAGTTCGTCTTGCTGTGTGAGTGTAGAGGGCGCGTCAGCTAGACCCGCCTCCTCCTCCTCAATAGCCATTCTCGTCTTTGTCACCACTCCCAGAGGGTCAAGCATTACATACTTCTTATAGCTGTAAACATACATAGATCCCATTATTGTTCCTTTGTATTTTTATCAGGTATTACAGGGGTTCATTTTTGTCAGGTTTTTCAGCTGTTATTCTGTGTTAAAAGTACTACAGAAACTGAATACAGCTAGCAAAATACTCAAAACTATACCGTTTTAAAAGATTTTTAACACAAATAGCCAATATTTTCAGAAAAATTCAATTCCTGACTCCAACAAAATATCTTCGCATTTATACTTTGAGTATTTCCAATCCACAAAGGAAATATTAGAGAGGTAAAAACATTTCAAAACTTAGTATGGCTTTATGGTTGAGCTGCGAAACTTAAGAAAACAACTTGATTCGAACCTGAAAAAAACCTCAATATTTTGGACAGGGCTGTAAAAAAGTCTATGAACCCCTGTATTATTATGGGAAAATTATATTACAATGAGGGAATAAGGGAAGACAACTCTACATGTATGGTCATATGTGCTGCACAATGAATAGCGCAAAATGTTGAGACTAATGTTGATTATTTGAATTTAGAAAAATAGCTATTTGTGGTCAAAGATGTCCTGGAACAATAGCTAGATGTGGTCACAGATGTCATGAAACTGGAACAATAGCTAGATGTGATCACATGTCCTGGAACTGGAACAATGGCTAGATGGGGTCACAGATGTTCTGGAACAACAGCTAGATGTGGTCACAAATTTAATGGAACTGAAACAATAGCTAGATGTGTTCACATGTCCTGGAACTGGAACAATGGCTAGATGTGGTCACAGATGTCCTGGAACAATAGCTAGATGTGGTCACAAATGTAACCGGGCCTCGAAGATATGAAGTCCCCTCCGACGAAACATTCAATCATAAATTTTTACCCCTAAAGCATTTCACAGTCACTAATGGTGCGTGGCCGCTATCATTGTAACCATAAACCTGCTAATGAGAAGAACAAAAAGCTTGACGTACGGGTTTTCTGATGTATTGAAGAGAAGGAGAGAGCTGATGGACGGAATATTGCGAGGTAGTCCACCTAATCCTTCGCCCTGTTCATCCTCCGCTTTCTTTTTCCTCTTCACGTTAAGGTGAACATTGTAATATTGGAGTTTATCTCGCAGGATACGGTTATCTACGATCTGGTGCTTAGACTGTATTCGATAGTGGGACCGTTTGGGACTCTGAATGTTCGTTTCCCGACTGCTTTTAAACACAGAAGAGTATTCTTCCAAATTCTCTGTCGCTGGGAATTTTGCACTGGCGAAGATTTTCGTGGCTTTGTTACTTCCCTTTAATTTGTCCACTTTGGCTTGAGCCAGAGACAGGCGATCATTAATTTTTTGGAGTTTTGTCTTGTTTTCTTCTACCCGTTTGTTGATTTTCGTGAAGACATCATTGGAGACCTTGTCTAGGTAGTCTAGAGCGTCGGCAATCTGCTTGACGGTCTCCTCACGTCGAAGGTCCGGCGGGACGATCGGAACGTTGTAAACCTGATAGGTCATCAGGCCTGGCATAGGTCATGTGATAGGTAGTCAGAAGTTAGAAATACCTGTAAATGGAAAAGGAAACGTACATGTATGAATCGTATTGTTAGCCGGAATAAAAGAATAATAAATTAATAATAACTTTATTGCAAACTCAAGGTTCATATTTATACTATGACAGAAAAAAAACAGAAAACATAAACACAAAAAACAACAGAACTGTTATGACACAATTTCACATGGCATCAGGTCATATCACACAACAGTATTGAAATTGCCAGTCAAAATCGCCTTTTGCAGGATTTTACAGGTCTACCTGGTTTGTCCGATTCGGTTATAAAATTTCTCATTTTAATAGGTCTCTGTAACACTATGGCTATGAGGTGTTCACAGTATGTAGACTCAAAAACCTCAAATAAATATGAATTACATTTACATTCCATGAACCGGCTCTGTTGTTAAGGTTTTTACTTTAAATTAGAGTGTATCCAATATCTCTTCTCGCTGAAGGCAGAATTCATTCATTTTTCTGCCTCATCTCGAGCATCTGAGCATTGCCATATTTGCCACAGCCGGTCAGAGCGTCATTTGCAGATTCGCCCAATATGGCTTTCACAATGAGATGTTCATTGTTAAAATTTAATACCAGTCACAATCTAATACAATAGTGGAATGTTTCCTGACACTATATGTTAATAGTATGCTCATATAACATTTAATATTCCATCAGTTTCCCTATATATTCAGGTCTTTTCATTTTGATGACATAGGAGGCCTTAAACTTTGACATAATTTAGAATTCTGGCACACTTTCTTAATACGTACACACCTTCACGATAGAAGCGTATTTGAATTGAGTGAAGCAATCCTTTAACTCTTTCCCTCATATAAGCAGGTTTTGACGACTTGTGTAGATCCCCATGTAAAGCGTGTTTTGACAAGCGTTCGCCTAACCCATGAAGACAGATTTTGATGTGTTACTGAGTTCCCATGTGACGGATTATTTTTGCAATTTTTTGCGTTTACTTTGAGTAAAACCTAATTAAAACTACACATTTTCAGAAAGCCAATATTTCAATAAATCTGACTATCTGGACTCTTGGTATGTTTTGTAATAAGGGTAAAATGAAATTGGGAGAGGAACAGAAATAATTGAACACTGGGATTTCCTGGATTTCAACTTCTTTATTAAACATGACGTTTTGCTAAGTCTGCCCTTAGCATTCTCAAGTGTATGAAATAACGGAAAATGCGTGATTTAACACCAAATATGTTTGGTGTGCCCCAAGAGAAACGTTCGAAATATAGTAAAATATGCTTCCAAATTCCTGAATATTTCACATAATGCGAGTATAAACAACCAGATTAATATCTGACATTGATGATCGTCAAATCCGTGCATCTAAGTTTATTACAAACAATTTCCCGGGACCTGTTGATCTCCGTTTTAGAATGTTTATCCGCTATTCTTCCTCGTCATCGACAAGTGACCATGGCGACCATGCGCAAACAAACCGTGTTGCTCCAATCGCGCCGGGCCTCTGAAAAGGTCACTCAGCCTTGGCCAATGCAGTCTTCATTCTCCTTTGCGGGAGTATATGGGATTATAACAGTTGTGGCTCGTTTTGTACCTGCCATCTCGTGATGTCACTGCCAAATCCCGAATCTATGGAGAATTAGCTACAAAATGATATATGATCATAATAAATATGAAATGGTAGCTGGTAAAGGAGGAATAAACGCTGCGAAGCGGTGCTAAAATGCGACAATTTCTTCACGTTTTTCGTGATTTCCAACAGATCGGAAGCAGAGACAACACATTTTCTCACAAGATTACTTAAGGATAGCTATCCCCTTAGAGGGTCAAAATTGGTCATTTTTTTTTTATTTCTTCATTCAAATATTCACTATTTCCTCTAACATTTGGTGAAAAATGAAATAAAAATTATAAATAGAAGTGCTTCAATATTAGGATTAAAAATTTAGTTTCCGAGGCCCTGGAACAATTAAACAGATTGCCTTAGCTTGGGCTTGGCTACTATTATTTTTGTCTGTTAAATTTCCCTTTCCAAAACTCATTTCCGCAGTATTATGGTAAGCTAATTATCTATTAGTCCTACTTATTTACATTAATGTACCCCCTTCTGATCAAACCATGCAAACATCCTTATTTTTGTTTCTAATTATGACAGTGACACTTCACTCAGACACCCGCCGTGAAGTAATCTACACAGGTGTGAACAAGTTTTAGCAGGTTTTTTAAGTTTAAATTGGACTTTAAACCGACTTGATGAAAAAAACTTAGTGTAATAGTTATCCAGAATAAACAGGAATTCGAGTAGGTCCCATTAGACAGATTAAAAATGTATTTGACAATAGAATTCAAGCAAAAAATAGGGATTAATAGGGACACATTTTGCTCGATTTCTAGCCTTTCATTTTTGTACAAAATCCGAAATTCAAACGTTTATTTCTCGAAAAGTATCCATGCTATGCTTTTGAAATTTGGCATGCTTGTTACTTATAAGGTGATCTAGACAACTTTATCTCACTTTTTGTAAGTTCGGCTTCGTTTTTTAATTATCCAACTTTTAAGACAAACGACCGTAAAAAAGTACATTTTTTTCAATTTATTTTAGTAAAATAGTTATAAAAACAAAACCAGGCAAAAATTTAAAAAAATGAGATAAAGTTTACTAGTTCGAATTGTCTCCTACCAAGGTATACCATCAAAGTTGAAACAAGACCAACAGTTTTCATGAAATTTCAATTGAAAAATGGACGCTATTGTTTTCATTTTAATTTTTTAAAATTGGAATATTTTCTACACAGTAGCAGCGTCAGTTATACAAATCATATAGTTGGAATCCCTACAATGTATGCTTTCATAAAATATATAGTTTATTATGGTTATCTTGTATATTTATTGATACAGACGACAAATTGTCATGGGGGTGCAAAAACTGCCTCTAAGGGGATAGCTATCCTTAATCACTAAGACCAAGGCAGAAGTTGAAGAACTAGGGCTTTATTACAGGCGCATGCTTGTTGACCCGATATGAAATTACACAATATAATACAATAATTGCATGCAAAATTGTTATGAACAAGTGAGTATATATTAACGATTCAGAACAGCATGCAAATCAGATGGTAGGCAATACAATTAGACCAGAGTTATATACATGTACAAATTGTCAGACATAGACATGACAAACATCATGAACATAGGCTACACATAGAAGCTATACACATAGAATATCCATAGGCGACAAATAGAAATTGCACATTATAAAAATGCTTAAATGCATGCAGCAACAATAGAAATACATACATGTACGTACAGACTTGCTGAGCATATTACCTATGGAAATCAAAGATGAATATAGATAAAATATAATAATATGAAGCATAATGGACAATGCCTAACCATAAAACCCCCCAAGCCGCAGGCCCCACAAGCGGAGCCGCCTTCTCTCGGGAATGAAAAACCGCCCAACTAGCAAGACTGTATGATAAGGGCTCGCATCAATTGAGAGGCCACAACCTTCTCCTTGAGACCCAACTCTAGATAATTTTTGTAAGCCTCACTTCTCCAGTCACCAACCAGCTGAATCAGCTCGGTGGGCACCCGCGCCTGGAAGGCCCAGGACGCACCCCCTCGACGAAAGCTATGCGAGGAGTACAGAGCTGGATTACGTCCAGATTTTCTTATCAAATCTTTAAAGAAACGCTGTAAGAAGGCATAGGTGACTGGAGAAGATCTACCACGGCCTACCTTGGGTAAGCAGAAGGCTGGAGACCTGGAGTCCCCGGGGACTAAATTAACCATGCGAGAGAAGGCGGCAACGGGACAGAGAGGCGACCCGGGAATAGCCAACAAAGGCATTCTAAGTTCACGTTGCCCGAATTGAATCGTTTTGGACCACTTAATTAAAACTAAGAGAGTGTCAGGGCCCTGAACAATGTCCCCCCTAGTCAGCTGCTTACTACCATCGAAGGACCCAAGGCTGTTGGGAACTAAATTAGATTTCCGTGCCATAAGAAAAAAGGCCAACAAAAAAGTGTGGCATGGATGGGATTATGAAAATTCAAAAATGGAAGAAATTCCAACAAAATTTGGGGAGTGATGGGCAAGGCCCGCTTAGGTTGGTGCAATTTAACACGTGACAGTCCTCTGATCAGCAGATGCACATCTATAGCCTTCAAGTCGGGGGCTTCCATATCCAAAAGAAAATGAAGGAGTTTAACTCCACTAAGGTAGTTACGGATCGCCTCCGTGGACTGAAAACTTCGACTAAGAAACTGAGCGAACAAACACATATGCTCATGAGAAGCGGGGAGAGGTTCCAACCCAAAATGCTCGCAAAAAAGGAAATAGGATCTCCATTGAATTTTAAGATTCTTGTTTGTACCCTTAGCAAAGGCCTGGTTCATGGAACCCATAGCTTCCTGACGGAGGGCGACCAGACCTAAGCCTGAAAAAAAAAGAATTAAAGGTTGTGGGTAAATTAAAATAAACGGTCATGCACCGGAGTGTCTGATAACTTCTCCCCCATGGTCCTAACGACGAACTCTTCTTTAAAGTGGTCCCCCAAGTTCCATCTAGACAAGAGGTCCGGAAGACGATTGTCCACTCCTGGAATGTGTCGAGCTCTTAACTCGAATTCGTGCAACGCTGCCAAAAAAAATATCTCTCTCAGGCAGTCTTGCATAAACTCATTCCTAGCCCTCCCAGAATTCAACAGAATGACAGAAACCTGGTTATCGCACAAGATCAAGGCACGCTTGCCTTACCCCTCAGCTGAGATCCCCATAATTTAACATAAACTACGATGGTGAGTAGCTCTAATGCATTTATGCTAAGATGTTCCCTGGCCAAGAATGGCGGAAAAGGGAAGTGGCAATACTGAGTACCGCAAATACCCCCACCCCCTTGCAAACATGCGTCAGTCGCCAGTAGCTCATCTGGTTCTGACCAATCTTCGGTAATTATCATGGAGACCCCATTGTAGGTCATCAGAAAGTTTTTCCACCATAACAGATCTTTTTTGACGAATCCGGGGATCTTAGACCTGCCCGGCAACTTGGGGAATGTACGCAACCAAGTGATGAGCCTGGACACAAACAGCCTACCTGGCCTGACGCATGCTGAAACAAAGTTCAGTTTCCCACAGTAACCAATCACTAACGAGCTGCATAATTTCCCTTAGTCTATCTGGTGTTATTTCTAATGTCATAGTTATGGTGTTAAACCAGATCTCTATGTATTTCATTTGCGTTGAAGGAGAGCATTCTTTTTCTTCTGAATCCTCCAACCCACAAAGCTCGAGCAAAATACCCAACATAAGAAAGGCCTCGTCAGCAGCTGACAGGTCTTCTGCACCAGCAAGGTCATCAAGGTAATTAACCATATCATAGCCCTTCTGTTTGAACATATATACATTGTACAATAGCTGATGTAACCCTCTGGCAGATCTGAGCGGCGGATCGTAACCCCATAGATAATACTCGATCAAAAAATATCTTGCCATTCCAACGGAAGGCAACTAAATTAATATCACCGGGGTCTATAGGTATTTGGCGATATGCTCTTTTCAGGTCTTTTTTGAACAACAGACAGCCTCTACCTTTCCTTTTAATTATTTCTACCAACTGATCGACTTTAGGGTAAGTGAGTTGGATAGATTCTCCCAAATACTCATCTTTTTTTATACCATCATTCACTCCACACCCTTGGGAAAACTAAGGTCTAACATGACGCGTCGCTCAGAGGTGTCAGATTTGGGTACGGAGTTCAAAGGTGATAACTTTATGGGAGAAGATAATGGGTGTTCATCAAATGGTCCGAGGACAGCTTGGTAGGCTAATTCCTTACTAATGTAAGAATTTATGTCATTGGGAAACTCCCTGGCCCCTTTATGATTCTTCACCCTACTCATCTGCAACTCGGAGAAACGGTCATAACCTATGGGAAATCCAAATTCCAAGAGATCACATAAACGGTAATCACCATAACTAGATAATTCAGATCTCCAAAATGGTATGTTTAGACGAGATGCGACTGGCGAACGACAGCCCTCAAAGTTAAATTGCCCGGAGTCAGTGACTGATTCGTGAAGCTCGATGAAAAGGGAATTGAAACTATGAACATCATTGTGATCACTGCAATTAGCAATGAAAGGTTGCCCTGCCCGAGGAAGTGCCAGATCGTCAGTGATTTCAGAGCTGTGTTTCTTTACAAATTTAAACACGTTTTCATCCACCTTAACCAGATCGCTTTCCTGCAACTTAGCACCTTCAAGACACTCTTGCCCTCCCCGGGCAGTAGCGGTAAATGATTTTTTCATATAGGCTGGCACGAATATGTCACACTCTGGATTGAGGGTAGAGTCCAATGCTAGTCATTTGGACTTTGG